>CAUYPK010063480.1:0-58017 GCA_963574355.1 Loris lydekkerianus
AAATATAAAAAGCATCCTTAGCTGACAGGTTGTACAAAAAGCAGGCAGAGAGCTGGACTTGGCTCAAGCGCCATAGCTTGCTGGCCTGACTGTTCTACTCATAGATTACTGGTTTAAATATTAATTTTACCTAAAAAAAAACCAAAAAAACACAAACTTCACAGCAACACCTAGACTGGCATTTAACCAAATGTCTAGGCATCTTGGCCTAGCCAAATTGAAACATAAAATTAACATCATAATTTTTTTTTTTTTTTTTTTTTTTGAGAAAGAGCCTCAAGCTGTCCCCCTGGGTAGAGTGCTGTAGCATCACAGCTCACAGCAACCTCCAACTCCTGGGTTCAAGTGATTCTCCTTCCTCCGCCTCCCAAGTAGCTGGGACTACAGGCGCCCATAACAACTCCCGCTCTTTTTTTTATTTTTTTGTTGCAGCTATCATTGTTGTTTGGGAGGCCCAGGCAGGATTCGAACCCCCCAGCTCAGGTGTATGTGGCTGGCGCCTTAGCCACTTGAGCCACAGGCACCGAGCCAATTTTTTTTTTTTTTTTTTTTTTTGGGGGTTAAAAATGTAACCTAGCTGGGTCAGTGGCTCACGCCCGTAATCCTAGCACTCTGGGAGGCCAACTCGGTGGACCACCTGAGCTCAGGTGGATCGCCACGAGGCCAGCCTGAGCAAGAGCAAGACCCCAATCTCTACTAAAAAGTAGAAAAACTAGCTGGGCATCGTGGTGGGTGCCTGTAGTCCCAGCTACTCGGGACACTGAGGCAGAGGATCGCTTAAACCCAGGGTGTTGCTGTGAGCTATGATGCCATAGTATTCTACCCAGGGTGACAAAATGTCTCCTCCCACAGAAAAAAAAAATTAACGTAAATGACCATAAATAAGTTGGGTATTTATGTGGTAGTGAGGGGAATCTTCAGTTTTCTCAGTGAAGTAACTGAGAAATGTGTCTTAAGTATGGCCCCTGATGATGATGATGACAGAGAGGAGAGACGCGCAGGTGCAGCCTGATTCACCAGGCACCAGGCACCAGGCACCAGGCAGTGTGAAGGCCGCACTTGAGGTCTGTTGTCAGGAATTTAAAGGGAGACCTGCGTGGTGGGGCTGTGCTTTGCTCCAGTCACAGTCAGCCTCAGTGATGGGGACACAGAGCTGTCAAAAAGTTGGGCTTTATCTTCAGCTATGGCTTTGCTGAGGGAGGTTCAGGCTGGAGGGAGAGTTTATATAAGAAAGTGATTATAATGATTGTAGGGTTGCCAGATTTAGCAAATAAAAAGGAGAGGCAGGTGGCACGTGCCTATAATTCCCAGTTACTCCCGAAATGGAGGGGGGAGGATTGAGTACAGGACTTTGAATCCTGCCTGGGCAACTCCATCTTTAAAAAAAAAATCCCAACCCCTCCAAGATGCCTAGTTAAATTTGAATTTCAGATGAAAAATAAATCATTTTTTAGCATAGTGGATGAGGGAGCGTTACAAGGTGGAGGATCTGCGAACTGGAGGTTCTGAGTGGGAGCCTGTTTGGGGAGGGCTGTCCTCCTTCCTGTAGAAAAAGTAGCAAAATTAACTTAGCCTGCTCTCTTCTTGTTTGGCATACCTGAGTAGGAATGTGTTTTAAATACTTAAGACACATTTCTGTCTTAGTTCCGGCCTTTTTATTCCAAAGTGAGTAGTTCTGGGTTTTATTGCTATGGAAATGTAGCTACGGGGGGTTGGATCTTTAACTACACTTCTCTTTTACCTCTTACAAAGTCATATAAATTGACACTGGGTAAACTGCAATGAGTTTTTTTCTAAGCCATCCTAATATTCTGATTGTCTTTCTTTTAAAAATGGAAGCAATTTAGAAAATGCTTGTTTTTGTTTTGTTTTGTTTCGTTTTTTGCATTTTGGTTTGCTGAAACTAGTGAGGAAAATCAGACTGAATAAAAGGGGAAGGCTGAGCTCTTAAAATCTGCCTTGGGTATGTGTGGTTGTGTGGTTGTGAGGCTGGCTGAAAGAGGGGTTGGGAGGGAGGCAGCAAGCCAATACTTCTCACTCATCAGGGACTCTGCGCTGTGTAAGTGTGCACACTTCTACCCTTCCCCACACTAAATACAGGCTGTCACTGAGAACTTGAAACAAACTGGAAGTCAATGGGGAACATGGGATGGGGCTTTAGAATTAGGTTTTCAAATTACAGTTCACTCTGCAAAATAATCACTAAGATGTGTGGCTATCTCTTAAGATATCCACACCAGAAATGGAAATTGATTCTGTCTAACCTATTTCCATAGGTTATTCGATATAGTAAGTTCGGGAAAATGCTGCGGACTCAGTAAAAAAGCAGAAAACCAACACCATCTTCAGACATCTGACTGTCAAAAAGACCTCCAACCTGACCTGGGAGACTAAGTTCCCAGAGGCAGAGAAAGTGTCCCGCTGTGTCTGCAATTCTAGCAGAGCTTGTGACTGCAGTAAATTTTTTAAAATTTATTTTATTTATTTTATTTCTTCTTCTTCTTTTGTTTTTCTTTTTTAGATAGAGTCTTATTTTTTTTTTAGATAGAGTCTTATTATGTTGTCCTCGGTAGAGTGCTGTGACGTCACAGCTCACAGCAACCTCAGACTCTTGGGCTCAAGTTTTTCTCTTGCCTCATCCTCCCAAGTAGCTGGGACTACAGGCGCCCACCAAAAGGCCTGGCAATTTTTTTTTCTTTTATTTTGTTGCAGTTGTCATTGTTGTTTTAGCTGACCTGAACCGCCAGCCTTGGCGCCCTACCCACTGAGCTACCCACGGCGCCACCCTCATTTTTTTTGATATGTTACATATGTAAGGGGTACATGTGATATTTTGTTACATGCATAGACTAATGATCAAGTCAGGGTATCTGAGGTTATTTTTCACTTCCACCTGTTGGGAACCATTGAAGTTTTCTCTTCTAGCTACTTTGAAATATACGATACATTGGGGTTTTTTTTTGTTTGTTTGTTTGTTTGTTTGTCTTTTTGAGACAGAGGTCTCACTTTGTCACCCTGGTAGAGTACCTGGGGTCATAGCTCACAGCAACCTCAAACTCTTGGGCTCAAGTGATTCTCTTGCCTCAGCCTCCCAAGTAGCTGGGACTATAGGCAGCTGCCACAATGCCCAGCTATTTTTAGAAACGAGGTCTTGCTCTTGCTCAGGCTGATCTTGAACTCGGTGAGCTCAGGTGATCTGCCCACCTCAGCCTCCAGAAGTGCTGGGATTACAGGCATGATATACATTTTTGTTAACTCTAATCACTGTACTCTGCAAGAATAGAACATATACCTTTTATCTAACTATTCATTTGTAACCTATTAACCTACATGTCTTCTTTTATCCCTCAACCTTCAGCCTTGCTTTCTACTTGCAAGAGATCAACTTTTTTTTTGGCAGATTTTCTTTTGGCGTGAGCTGGGTTTGAAATCACCACCTACCGTATATGGGGCCAGCGCCCTACTCACTGAGCCACAGGCACCGCCCCAAGAGATGACCTTTTTTAGTTTTCACAAGAGTGGGAACGTGTATTATTTGTCTTTCTGTTACAAATGAGTAAAATGATGATCTAATATTTCACTAACATGATCTAATATTTTTTCAGTGAATAAATGAGTACAGAATAGTGAAAGGAAACCAGTGCCTAGGAATCTTCTAGGCTAGCTTTGGCCTTATACCCAGATTTGTGGCCTGGGGCGATTGAATTAGCATCTCTGAACCTTAGTTTCCTCCTATGAACGAGACTAATTTTGGCCAAGGTCTCCTCACCTTTTGCACGGATTAAATGACACTGTACTTAACTGTGGTGATTGTTCCTGTTTATAGATACAAGCCAAGCTTAGAAACAACTTTACAATTTTTGTTTTATAAAAGTTTATTCTTAAACGCATGTACATAAGCTCCTCCTCGGTTGTGTTCTAGCAACTGGTGGAAAGAGGTGTTATGGTCGGGAATCCAGATGTTTAAATAGGAATGGAATCAAGGGTCACCACTGCTTCAGGCACTAGAACAGCTTTTTGCCAGATTTCTGAATCCCACCCACGGCCAGGGGGTCCTTGATGGTGTGGGGGGAAATATGGAAAGTGGCTGGAGTCATGTTCTGAGCAGGTTCGATGGGATTATAGCTAGGACATGAGTAAGGTCGCCCTAAGGAACCGGGCCAGCTCACCCGGCCAGAGGCCCACCGTAGGGTGGTGGTGTGATGGGGGCCCTGGAAGTTCTGTCCAGCTGCTTCATTTTTTCAGTGCGGTGGGAGGTGAAGCCCGCCACAGAGCAGGGTGTGGGAACTCAGGCGGGTGAGTTGAAAATGTGAAGAGGCTGATGTGTGTGGATGCAGGGGTGAAGGGAAGGCTCGGGATCGGTGGTACCAGCCAACGTGTTCAGGGTGTATTCAAAGGCATGACCTTAGCCCCGAGGTGACGCACTCCAGCGCTTGCTGCGTGCTCAGCGCGCGGACGCCTCCTAACAGCGCCGTGCAGGCTCAGCACCGCCCTCCGGCGGCCACAGCCGCAACCGCGGCTCCGGCTGCGCGCGAGACAAGGCTGCCACCTGCTGCCGCAAACGCGCCAGCCCCACGCCTCGGGCTGGACTTGTCGCTGTACCCTGGGCTGGTGGTGATAGGTAGAAACTGACCTAGCCGAGGTAGTCCTGTGTGGCCATTACCTCTGCCTTTCCCTACCCTTCACTTTTCTGCTCTTATTCTCAGTAACAAGCAAATTAATCCCTTCTAAGGGATGCTTTTTTCCTGGCTTCCCGTTTTAGCAGATAACTCAATATCAAAAAGCCCTCAAGGGCCACTGAAATGAAATTGTCATCGAATTTCAAGCCTGTGTGGGAAACCAACACTGGGAATATTTTAGATGCACTGTGTCCCCACATCTACCCCAGAGGGACACCGCACGCAGAGTAACGAGTGCTGTGCTTTTCCATCACAATTCACATTATTTAAAAAAAAAAATTTTTTTTTTTTTTTTTTGTTTTTTTTTAGAGATTGAGTCTCATTTGACGCCCTCGGTAGAGTGCCATAGCGTTACAGCTCACAGCACTCTCCAACTCATGGGCTTAGGCGATTCTCTTGCCTCAGCCTCCCGAGTAGCTGGGACTACAGGCACCTGCCACGACGCCCTGCTATTTTTTGTTGCAGTTTGGCCCGGGCCGGGTTTGAACCTTCCACCCTCCATATATGGGACCGGCACCCTACCCACTGAGCCACAGGCACCGCCCACTTTGTTTGTTTTTCTTTTAGACAGATAGAAACTTACTCTATTGCCCAGGCTGGAATACAATGGAACGAACATAGATGACTGTACTTTCCAATTCCTACGGCCCAGCAATCCTCCTACCTCAGCCTCCAGTGTAGGTGGGACTAGAGGTACATGCTGTCACACCCAGCTATTTTTTTTTTCTTTCTTCTCTAGACTTAGGGTCTTCCTACATTGCCCAGACTGGTCTTGAACTTCTGGTCAAGTGACCTCATCTTGGCCTCTCAAAGTACTGAGATTACAAGTGTGAGCCACTATACCTGGCTATAATCCATATTAGATGTTAACTGAGAATGTATAACGATCTAGATCGCAAATATGCACTCGTTGGCCAGTGATTTGGGTTTTAGAAACCTTGAATATCTATCTCTGTTTTGCACTTACTTCCTGTGTTGATTAAAATTTTTACAAAGAACGCTCCCCCCCCTTTTTTTGTGACAGAGTCTCACTATGTCCCCTGAAGTACAGTGTCATGGCATTACAGCTCACAGCAACCTCAAACTCTTGAGCTTAAGCAATTCTCTTACCTCAGCCTCCCAAGTAACTGGGACTACAAGCGCCTGCCACAATGCCCAGCTATTTTTTGTTGCAGTTGTCATTGCTGTTTAGCTGCCCTGGGCCAGGTTTGAACCCACCAACTTCTGTGTACGTGGCTGGCACCATAACCACTGTGTTATGGGCACCAAGCCGAAGGAGCCTTTTTAGTGTAGAAGTGTTAGAGGCCTTTAAAAATTAAATAAGTTATCTGATATATCAGGCTTTCTTTTCCTAATATGTTAGATTAGTTACCCGGCAGCAGGACCCCCAAAAGATAGAGCTGCAAGTGGACAAGTATTTTTTAGTTATTTTTTATTTTTACCAAAGTAATACCTGCATATAAATTCGAGTAGTAAAAAAGCTTTATGATGAAAGACTAGAAATAGCTGATCTGCCTTTTCTGTTCTTACAGCCCCGTTTCTTTGGGCAATCTCCCTTAGCATTTATTTCCATGTCTCTGAATAATATTTGTATATTGTATTTCTCCATTTTTTTTTTTTTTCTTGCAGTTTTTGGCTGGGGCCAGATTTGAACCCACCACCTCTGGTATATGGGGCTGGTACCACAGGTGCTGCCCTATTTCTCCATTTTTAAATTGTAGACATTATTGATTCATCCCCCCCAAATAACTATATAAGTATTTTTGGTTAGCCAATGGTTAGCATGTACAGTACTTTGACAAACATCATTCATTGCTGAGATAACCTTCGTTTTTCTTGAAATTAGTAATTTCCTCATTTTTTACATTTACCTGGTTTTCTGTGGATACATAATTCATTTATTTTTATTCATCTCATCTTCACACTGATTAATGTCTACCACTGCCTGCTTCTAATTTATTTCCTGAATATACTTCTGTATTGGTCAGGGTTCTCCAGAGAAATAGTATAATAGATGTGTGTGTGTGTGTGTGTGTCTGTGTGTGTGTGTAAAGAGAGAAGAGAGGAAGAGAGAGAAATTTATTTTAAAGAATTGGCTTGGGCCGGGTGCGGTGGCTCATGCCTGTAATCCTAGTATTGTGGGAAGCCAAGGCGGGTGGATTGCTTGAGCTCATGAGTTCGAGATCAGCCTGAGTAAAATCGAGACCCCCGTCTACTACAAATAGAAAAATTGAGCAAGAGTATCACTTGAGCCTGAGTTGGAGGTTGCTGTGAGTTATGATATCATGGCACTCTACCAAGGGTGACAGCTTGAGACTCTGTCTCCAAAAAAAAAAAAAAGTATTGGCTCATATGATTGTGGATGTTAGTAAGTCCAAAATTTGCAGGGTAGGCTAGGAAAAAGTTGATGCTTCACCTCAAAAAAGTTCCCCTTTTTGGGGGAGCCATCAGTCACCTCAGCCTCTGAAGGCTCTTCAGACCTCAGCTGATTGGATGAGAGCATCCATGGTAAGCCGGGTGCTCTACTCATAGTCTACTGGTTTTAATGTTAATTTTACCTAAAAAAAATACCTTCATAGCAACACCTAGACTGGCATTTAATCAAATGTCTAGGTATCATGGCCTCATGAAATTGACACATAAAATTAACCATCATAATTTTTTTTTTTTTTTGAGAGAGAGTCTCACTTTGTTGTCCTCAGTAGAGTGCTATGGTGTCATAGCTCACAGCAACCTCAAATTCTTGGGCTCCACTGATTCTCTTGCCTCAATTTTTCTATTTTTAGTAGAGATGGGGGGGGTCTCAATTTTGCTGGGACTATAGGAGCCCACCACAACACCTGGCTATTTTTAGAGCGAGGGGTCTCGCTCTTGCTCAAGCTGGTCTCAAACCTGTGAGCTCAGGCAATGTACCCACCTCGGCCTCCCAGAGTGCTGGGATTACAGGTGTGAGCCACCACACCTGTCCCATTTAAAAATATTTTTCTCCTTCCCTCCCATTTGACTGACATGGATCATGCTAGAATCATCTAGCATCTCAGGCTTGAAGAAGCTTTTCCCTTGGAATTTTGAAGGCATTACTACGTTTTCTTCTGGTTTTACAGAGTTGGCAATTTTGAATAATCCAGGGAAATTTTGACTTCCCGTCTTTTACATGTGATCTGCTTTTCTCTCTGGAAGTCTGAGAATTTTTTCTCTTGATTCTTAGTGTCCTGAACTTTCACAGTGAGTGTCCAGCACAAGTCCTTTTTTTTAAAGTGCTGCATTGAGCACTGAGTAGAATTTTTTTTTTTTTTTTTTTTGAGACAGTGTCTCACACTGTCTCCCTTGGTAGAGTGCTATGACGTCACAGCTCACAGAAACCTCAAACTCTTGGGCTTAAGCGATTCTTTTACCTCAGCCTCCTGAGTAGCTGGGACTACAGGCACCCCCCACCCCCACAACACCTGGCTATTTTTTTGTTGCAGTTGTCATTGTTGTTTAGCTGGCCCAGGCTGGATTCGAACCCGCCAGCCTTGGCATATGTGGCCAGCGCCCTACCCACTGAGCTATGGGTGCCACCATATTATGGATTTCTCACTTAGACTCTTACAGCCACAGTTCCCCAGAGCCCTTTCTTGCCTTCGGATGTTTTTTTTCTTTTTTCTGTTATCTCTTGGTTGCTCTGTTCTCAAGGACATTAATGGCATAATTGCTGCAACTTCTACTTTCCTCCAAGGCTTGGTAAGTTGCTTGGTTGGTTGATTTTAAATCTCTCTTTTAGGCCAGCACGGTGGCTCACAATTGTGATCCTAGCGCTCTGGGAGCTGAGTTGGATGGATTGCCTGAACTCATAGGTTTGAGACCAGCCTGAGCCAGAGAGAGACCCCCCATCTCTAAAAGTATGCCTGAACTCATAGGTTTGAGACCAGCCTGAGCCAGAGAGAGACCCCCCATCTCTAAAAGTAGCCAGGTGTTGTGGCGAGCATCTGTAGTCCCAGCTACTCGGGAGGCTGAGGCAAGAGAACCACTTAAGCCCAAGAATTTGAGGGTTTTGTGAGCTGAGATGCCTCGGCACTCTACCAAGGGTGACAAAGTGAGACTCTGTCTCAAAAAACCCCCCAAATCTCTTTTTTATGTTGGAGTCTTTTCCCAAATGCACAGTCAACGTTGACTGTCTATATTCTCTAATGAGGACATTTTCTAATAAGCTCATTTGAAGGAGTTCTATGTTGGACTTCCTGCCTGGCACTTTCTCTATCAGGGGATCCGTCAATGAGTTACCTTCTCATTGGAGAGCCCTAAACTATTTGTATTTCTTATTTTTTGTCCTTTCAGGTTTTGCAGCAAAGAAGGATCATTCATTTCCTACAGTCAGAAGTGGTGTCCAACCATAAGCTTTACCATTAATCTTCTGAAGACAGGACATGTCCCCATAGTTCATCAGTTTCCTTCATCATTCTAATTTCAGGCTGGTGCTCATCCCAACCTTCCCTGTTCTTTTCTCTTTCTTTTTCTTTTTTTGCAGTTTTTGGCTGGGGTTGGGCTTGAACCCGCCACCTCCGGCATATGGGGCCAGCACCCTACTCCTTGAGCCACAGGCACTGCCTCCTTCCCTGTTCTTTATGGCCCCAAGTTCCATACTTCTCCAGATCTAAAGCTCTGGTTTTTCAGTTTCCCAAGAGAACAATCTCAGATCCCCCGTGGGTTGGGGAGTGTGATGAGAGGATGGGGGAGAATGATCCCAACAGTTCGGTATTCAACATTCAATGGTTGCTTTTGTTTCATTCAAGAGGGGTCTTCTGATACTTGGGAAGTAATCAGGGACACAGTTATCTTTCTTCTCTTCCATACCCACCTGTGCTGAGGTTGTAACATTCTCCCTTAGGAAGTCAGTTCTCCTGGCATCTACTTTGTCTCCCAAGAATTCACTGAAATATCTCTTTCACTGTGGCATCCTAACTTTATTTTTTTTTTCTAATGCTATTTTATTTACTTGTTTTATTACAATAGATTTAGGAGTAGAGGTGGGTTTTGATTACATGGATGAACTGTACAGTGGTGAAGTCTGGGCTTTTAGTGTACTGGTCACCCAAATAGTGTACATGTGTCTGAGGCGTAAGTTTTCACTCCCACATTAAAGCTTTCTATGTGCATTATACCACTCTGCATAGCCCTGTGGACCCAAGGCTTAGCTTCCACTTATAAGTAAGAACACGTGCTATTTGGTTTTTCCACTCCTGAGTTACTTCACTTAAGATAATGGCCTCTGGTTCCATCTAAGTTACTGCAAAAGACATAATTTAGTTCTTTTTTTTTTGTTTTTTTTTTTGAGAGAGAGAGTCTCACTATGTCCCCCTGGGTAGACTGCCATGGCATCATAGCTCACAACAACCTCAAACTCTTGAGCTTCAGCGATTCTCTTGCCTCAGCCTCCCGAGTAGCTGGGACTACAGGCGTCCACCACAACGCCCGGCTGTTTTTTTGTTGCAATTTGGCCGGGGCTGGGTTTGAACCTGCCACCCTTGGTATATTGGGCTGTTGCCCTACTCACTGAGCCACAGGCACCACCCTGAGTTAATTTTTGTATATGGCAAGAGGTGGTGTTTCGTTCTTTTGCATGTGGTTATCCATTTTCCCTGCACCATTTATTGAGAAGGGTATCCTTTCCTTTTATCTGCTTTGTTGACCAGTTGATTGTAGGTATTTGGCTTTCTTTCTGGGTTCTCTATTCTCTTCCATTGGTCCACGCTGTGTTGCTTAACACTATGTTTAAATTCCCTGTTTAAGTTTAAGTATGTTTAAGTTACTCTACCAGGGTTTTCAGAAGGAGGGAAATAAATGTGTGTGGGCAATCTGCCACTTTTATCCAGAAGTTCTAACTAGGCAGGTTTTCATGAGGAGACAGAGGTGGTCTGTATCTGGGAAGGGGGCCCAGGTGGTATGTGGTGGGGCTGGGGAGGCTAAGGGCACACTAAGCAGTCCAAGGGCAAAACTGAGAAAGGTGTAGTCCAATGGTCTGCCGGGAGGAAACCCCAGAAGGCTGGAGCACTCCAGGGGCAGTCATAGCTTTGCTCTGGGTAATCCTGCTTGAACCTTTTGTAAATATAATCAATTTAATACCTACTTTTTTTTGGAGACAGAGTTTCACTATGTTGCCTTCATGGTAGAGTGCCGTCATGTCACAGCTCATGGCAACCTCCAGGTCTTGGGCTTAAGCGATTCTCTTGCCTCAGCCTCCCAAGTAGCTGGGACTACAGGCGCCCACCACAACACCTGGCTATTTTTTGATGCAGTTGTCATTGCTGTTTTAGCTGGCCTACGCCAAGCTCGAACCCACCAGCCCAGGTGTATGTGGCTGGCACCGTAACCCCTGTGGTGTGGGCACCAAGCAAATGCCTACTTCTTTAAAACTGAGCATGCAAGTCAAAGAGCCCACCAATGCTCTTCCCAGCCAACCTATATAATCATTTCCTCTTTATCACTTTTTATGGATTTCTTCTCACTATTGCAGTCTCAAACAGATCCTGGAAACATTTTATTATTATTATTATTTTGAGACAGTTTCACTTTGTCACCCTTGGTAGAGTGCCATGGCGTCACAGCTCAAAGCAACCTCCAGCTCTTAAGCTTAGGCTACTCTCTTGCCTCAGCCTCCTGAGTAGCTAGGACCACAGGTGCCCGCCACAACACCAAGCTATTTTTGTTGTTGTTGTTGTTGTTGTTGTTGTTGCAGTTTGGCCGGGGGTGGGTTTGAACCCGCCACCCTGGGCATATGGGGCTGGCGCCCTACTCACTGAGCCACAGATGCCGCCCATTATAATTTTCTAACTATATGTGCTAACAGGCTGGATCTCAGATAGATACACCTTCATATTCAAAAACAGATGTTAGCTGTCAAGGGAAACTGTCACATAAAATTCTATGATCAGAAGATGTTATCCAGTTTATGTTTCTATGCCTTAAGATGAAATTGTACTTAGGGAGTAACTTCAAACGCACATTCAGAACTACTGAGAGATGGTAGGGACCGAAGGATGAAGGGGCAGAGCTGGAGATGATGGTAATAGACTGTGTTGATGTCCCAGGCCCCACCTTGCCTGACGGTGAGCAGGTGGCTGAGATCCTCAGCTTCTTCATATGTAAAATTGCACAAATACATGCCTTACCTGTCTTGTAAGCTTGTAGTAAAAGCAAATGTGGTAATTTAGATGAAAATATTTCTTAATTGTATACTATACTGATGTATTTATAGATAAGTTAATGGAATTTTCCAGCAGCTTTGCAAGGTGTTATGTAGAAGGTGAAGTTAAAGTTTCTGACCTTATCAAACTTACTATTTAGTAACATCTCCTTAAAGAAGAGGGAAAAACAACAGATAAAAATCTGGCTTTATTTTTTAAGACAGGAATTTGCTTCTTGAACATGAAGTAACTCAGTGCATACTTCTGCGATTCACGACTACGGCCATTAGCTCTCTTTTGCTTTTTTCTTTGCGTATGTAAAGGATATTATACTAGATTGTGCTTCCAATAGTATTAGGCAGTTGCTCTAACCTGCAAACAAAGGCTTACAAAACTTAGTTTATGACGCAACCCAAATGAGCATCAGTGGATGGTGGCTGCACAAAATGTGGTATATACAGGCAGTGGAATATTTATTCAGCCTTATTTAGTAAGGAAGGAAATTCTGATAGATGCTATAACATGGGTAAACCTTGGAAATTATGCCAAATGAAATAAACCAGTTACAAAAAGACAAATACTCTATGATTCCAGTTATATGAGATACATAGGTAGAGACGTGAGGTAGAATGATGGCTGTGAAGGGTTGGGGAAGGGGAAGTTAAGTGTCTCATGGGGATAGAGTCTCAGTTGTGCAGTGTGAAAAGAGTTCTGGAGATGGATAGGGTTGATGGTTACTCGATGGTGTGAATGTACTTAGTACTACTGAACTCAAAAATGGTTAAGATTATAAATTTTACGTTGTCTGTATCTTACAACAATTTTTATTTTTCTTTCTTTCTTTTTTTTTTTTTTTGTGAGACAGAGTCTTACTCTATTGCCCTGGGTAGAGTGCCATGGCATCATCATAGCTCACAGCAACCTCCTTGGGCTCAAGCAATCCTCCTGCCTCAGCCTCCTGAATGCCTGGGACTCCAGGCACCTGCCAGGATGCTTGGCTAATTTTTCTATTTTTAGTAGAGATGGGGTCTCCCTCTTACTCAGGCTGGTCTCTAACTCTTGAGTTCAAGTGATTCTCCCACCCTTGCTTCCCAGAATGCTAGACTTACAGGTGTGAGCCACCATGCTCAGCCTGTATTTTACAGCAATTTTTTTTAAAAAAGAAGGTATGAGTATATGCTACACCATGGATAAATCTTTAAAACATTGTATTAAGTGAAAACAAGTCAGATGAAAAAAATCACATATTATATGATTCTGTTTGTGTGAGGTACCTAGACTAGGCAAATTCATAGAGACAGAATGTAGAATAGTGGTTCCTGGGGGGGGCTGGGGGTGGAGGGATGAAGAGTGATTGTTTAATGGGTACAGTGTTTCAGTCTGAGATAAAGAAAAGTTCTGAAGTGGTGCCTGTCTCAAGGAGTAGGGCGCTGGCCCCATATATCAGAAGTGGTGGGTTCAAACCTGGCCCAGGCCAAAAACTGTAAAACAAACAAAAAATAGTTCTGGAGATGGATAGTCATTGGTTGTACATCACTGAATATACTTAATGCCTCTGAACTATACATTTGAAAATGTTTAAAAGTGGTGTGCACCTGTAGTCCTAGCTATTCAGGAAGCTGAGGCAGAGAGGATTGTTTGAGCCCAGGAGCTCTATCTAGCCTGGGCAACATAGCAAGATCCTATCTCTTAAAAAGTTTAAAGGGCTAAATTTGGCCAGCGTGGTGGCTCACACCTGTAATCCTAGTACTTTGGGAGGCTGAGGCAGGAGGATTGCTTGTGCTCCAAAATTTAAGACCAGCTTGAGCAAGAGTGAGACTCTATCTCTGCTAAAAGTATTAAAACTAGCCAGGCAGGTACATTTTACATAATATATGTTTGTCATGATACAAAATTTTTAAAAAGCTTAAATACATTTGCAAATGTTTAAATTTAGTACATGTCTGTTGCCCAACAGTAGTAGGTGCTTAATACACTTGAAGACTGTGTTGAATTTTATTGGATTCCTACATATCAGCTTCTCAAGTGATTTCAAGGCTAAAATTGTTCTTAAGGCTGAGTTTTCTAGACAAAATTTGAAGAAGTAAAAGAGAAGACAACTAAGCTTTCAATAAATACTGAGTTCCAAAAAAGGTAGAATTATAGGAACCACACTTTCAAAAGGAGGAAAGTTCTATTCCTAGCTTTCTAAATGACTGGGATTTTTGGTAAATGACAACCCTTCCACTAGCAAGCATCTTGGGCAATCATCTGGTCCAGGCCATGCCTCCAGGAGGGTAAGATAACACCATCTTATTTTGCAGATAAGGCAATCCCTGTACCCAGAGAGGTAAAGAAACTTGTTTCAAGTCACACAGCAAGTGGAGTGGTGTCCAGAACTTAGGACTCCTGCCTCTTAAAACCTGTGTTTGGTTTAATGTAACTTCTTTGGGTCTCCATTTTCCTTACTATATTCTAGAGTTAAAATAGTAGCCATCCTAATTGTTGTGCAGAAATTCTTTGAGCGACCCAGGTAGTTACTTATCTAGGGACAGGTAAATGATCAAAAAGCTTTTACAGGGGATATGTGGTAGTTATCTGGAGTCTAGTCCTGGATTCGGTGTCTAAAGACAGGAATCTGAGCATGTGATCTGGATGAACTGGTCAATCTCTCCGAATCTCAGCCTCATCATCTGTTTGAAAACATGCCAACACAAAGCCCTTTTGTGAAACAAATGAGATTTGTTTGTGAATGTATTTTGCGGAGTATACAGCAATGAGGTGGTACAGGGAGTCTTAGGGGGTCCAATGACCCTTTCAGATGAGGGTTTCAAGATCAAAGCGGTTTATGAATAATCCTAAGATACCGTTTGCCTCTCTTTACTGTGAATCAACCACAAGTATACAGCAGAGATTCTGGAGGCTACAGGACGTATAATTTTTTCTAGCAGATTGAATGCAGAAGGATTGAGGAGATATCCAACTATCTTCTACTAGGTCAGACATTCAAGAGGTTAACAAATACATTAACCGTTGTTACTCCTTTCATTATTTTTTTTGTTCTAAAGATATAATATTTTTCATAAAAATGTTATATTAAAATGTAATGGGTTGGGACCAGGTGTGGTGGCTCACGCCTATAAACTCAGCACTCTGGGAAGCCAAGGTGGGTGGATTGCCTGAGCTCATGGGTTCCAGAACAGCCTGAGCAAGAGTGAGACTCCATCTCTAAAATAGCCAGGCATTGTGGTGGGTGCCTATAGTCTCAGCTATGCAATAGACTGAGACATGAGAATCACTCTCACCCAAGAGTTTGAGGTTACGTGGGCTCTGATGCCATGGCACTCTACCTAGAACAATAAAGTGAGACTCAGGTCTCAAAAAAAAAAAAGTAATGGGTTGTTACTGTTTTTAATTAATTCACATTTAACATTTTTTCAGTTGTAATTTCTAATGTGGTAAAATATTGTCTGATGTAATCACATCAACAAAGCTCTTTGCAGTTCTCATGAATTTTTTTTTTTTTTTTTTTTTTGAGACAGAGTCTAAAGCTATCCCCCTGGGTAGAGTGCTATGGCATCATAGCTCACAGCAACCTCCAGCTGAGGCTTGAGTGATCCTCTTGCCTCAGTTTTTCTATTTTCAGTAGAGGCGGGGTCTCGATTTTACTGAGGCTCATCTCAAACTCATGAGCTCAAGCAATCCACCCACTTTGACTAGGATTACAGGTGAGCCACTGTGCCCAGCAAGTTCTCATGAATTTTTAAGAATATAAGCTGGTCCTAAGACTAAAAAGTTTGAGGTCTTTTTGCTATGACAAGGGCACCCATTTGTTGTTTTTGGCAAACGTATCTTGGTCTGTAAACCTGTATCTTGCTCCTGCTCTGCAAATCTCTCTTTCTCTTCCTCAATAAACTTTATTTCACACTTGCCTTAAAAAAAAAATAAATAAATAAAGAATAGACCAGAAATGGTGGTGGTTCCTGCCTATAATCTTAGCACTCTGAGGAAGATCTCTTGAGCTCAGTCTGAGCAACAAGACCCCATCTCTACTAGAAGTAGAAAAACTAACCAGGCATTGTGGAGAGCACCTGTAGTCCAGCTACTAAGGAGGCTGAGGCAGGGAATTGTCTGAGCCCAAGAGTCTGAGGTTGCTGTGAGCTAGGCTGAGGCCATGGCCTTCTAGCCTGTGCAATAGAATAAGACTATCTCAAAAAACAAAACAAATGAACAAACACTAAAAAGTTTGAGAACTACTTCTTTTTCTTTTCTTTCTTTCTTTCTTTCTTTCTTTCTTTCTTTCTTTCTTTCTTTCTTTCTTTCTTTCTTTCTTTTTGAGACAGAGTCACTTTGTTGCCCTCAGTAGAGTGCTGTGGCATCACAGCTCACAGCAACCTCAAACTCCTGGTGTAAGCAATTCTCTTGCCCTAGCCTCCCAAGTAGCTGGGACTACAGGCGCTAACCACAATACCCAGCTATTTTTTTGTTGTTGTTGTGGCAGTTGTCATTGTTTAGCTGACCTAGGCTGGTTTCAAACCCTCCAGCCTTGGTGTATGTGACCGGTGCTCCATACACTGAGCTACGGGCACCTCCATAAGAACTACTTCTATAAAGTACTGTATAAATAGTATTTTGCTTTACATCATTGACTTTAAAAAGTCTTCCATGATTAGAAAGGATGCATGATTCTTTACAAAATTAAACAATGAAATACAAAAAAGGAAACAGACAGCAGGAATCCCAAGATTCAAAAAACAAGTAGCCATTTTTGATGAATTTTTCTCAGTATCCTTTAATTGTAAACATCTAACCTATAATTTTGCCAGGCTTCAGAGTTTCGGTTGCAGCAACGTTAGGAAGTTTAGATTGTATTCTGCGGGTCCTTGGACCGCAGTTCTGTTCCGGGTATTTCCAGGTGTGTTTCCTGTAGCTGATCCCGCCTATGTGCACATCAATGTGTCGGCTTAGTTACCACATAGCGTTTTCTTCCTCTACTGTTCTAGCCCTCTTTAGAGATACTGGTTGTGAAGGTCTAAGTGGCCTGTCAAAGAGGATACCTCAGTTGCACCCAACCCAGTCAGGTGATGTCCTACGAGCTGGGTGCCTCCAGGGCCTATGGGTGGGAGCTCAGGATACAGAAGTGGTGGGTGCTGTGTCTGCTGGAATCAGTCCTGGGTGTCCCCAAGCCTTGCTGTGGGTAGGGTCTCCCTTCCCTTGATTGGCATTTGTCACGTGTGTATTAATGGTGTGTGGTAACTGAAAATATCTCTTTCTTTTTCCTTATCATCTTCCTCCCTTTGATTTCTGCCATCTTTCTGGTCCTGAGATGGGAGCCCAGGGAAGGCAGATATGGAGCAGTTTATATACTGAGTGCTGAGTATCATCAGAAGCAGCCCTAAAGAACTTAGTTCTTTAGTACTTAGTTCTTTATAATAGCAGTTCTCAAACTTTTTTGGTCTTAGGACCAGTTTAACTTCTTCAAATTGCATGAGTCCCAGCTACTTGGGAGGCTGAGTCAGCAGCATCACTTGAGACAAAGATTGGAGACAAAGATTGGTCAACATAGTGGGATCCTGCCCTTAAAAAATTCATGAAGACCTCCAAAAGCTATGTGGCTATATCTATCAACATTTAACATGTTATAAAGCAAAACTGAAAAATTTTTGGAATATTTATTAATTCATCTAAAATAATGGTAACCCATTGCATTTTAGCATAAACAACATTTGTATGAAAAATAACCAGAGTTGGGCACCTTACTCCCTTGTAGACCTTGTGGGCATTTCCCTGCTTTGTTTGGTCATAGTTCCTAAAATTTAAAAAGTTGGTGCTGATTTCCCACTTTGAAAAATCATTTAAGACATGAGCTGGTGGCTGGGCACAGTGACTTGTATCTGTAATTCCAGCACTCTGAGAGGCCAAGGTGGGTGGATTGCTTGTGCTCAGAAGTTCCAAACCAGCCTGAGCATGAGTGAGACACCCTGTCTTTGTTGTTGTTGTTGAGACGGAGTTTCACTATGTCTCCCTGGGTAGAGTGCTATGGCATCCCAGCTCACAGCAACCTCAAACTCTTGGGCTTAAGCGATTCTCTTTCCTCAGCCTCACAAGCAGCTGGGACCACAGGTGCCCGCCACAATGCCTGGCTATTTTTTGTTGCAGTTGTCGTTGTTTTTTGCTGGCCCAGGCTGGGTTCAAATCCGCCAGCCTTGGTGTATTTGGCTGGCGCTGTAACCACTGTGCTACAGGCATCAAGCCGCGAGACCCTGTCTTTACCAAAATAGAAAAATTAGCCAGGTGTTATGGCAGGTACCTGTAGTCCCAGCTGAAGGATCACTAGAGCCCAGGAGTTTGAGGTTGCTGGGAGCCAGTATAATGCCAT
This sequence comes from Loris lydekkerianus, assembly GCA_963574355.1. Classification (NCBI taxonomy): domain Eukaryota; kingdom Metazoa; phylum Chordata; class Mammalia; order Primates; family Lorisidae; genus Loris; species Loris lydekkerianus. Next base: position 18,201 of record CAUYPK010063480.1, read on the forward strand.
GCACTCTAGCCTGGGTGACAGAGTGAGATTCTGTGTAAAAAAAGGTCAGGTGTGGTGGCTCATACCTGTAATCCTAGCACTCTGGGAGGCCAAGCTGGGTGGATTACCTGAGCTCATGGGTTCCAGACAGCCTGAGCAAGAGCGAGATCCTGTCTCTAAAAATAGCCCGGCATTGTGGTAGGCACCTGTAGTCCCAGCTACTTAGGAGGCTGAGGCAGGAGGTTGAGTCCAGGAGTTCCAGGCCAGCCTGGGTAACATAGCAAGACCTTGTCTGTAAAAGAAAATTTAAAAAAAGAAGAAGGTCGGGTGGCATGGCTCACAAGTGTAATCCTAGCTCTCTGGTAGGCCAAGGCAGGTGGATTGCTTGAACTCACATTTGAGACCAGTCTGAGCAAAAGTGAGACCAACCTTGTCTCTAAAAATAGCTGGGTGTTATGGCAGGCACCTGTAGTCTCAGCTACAGACTCAAGAGGCTGAGGCAAGAGGATTGCTTGAGCCCAAGAGTTTGAGGTTTCTATGAGCTATGTCACCAAGAGTGACAAAGTGAGACTGTCTCACAAAAAAAAGAAGAAGAAGAGGAATTGGAATCACTGTATCAGTTCTGATTTGGGCCATTTTTTATTGACCTATAGGATGTCCTATTTCTTGCTATTTGGTACAAAACAAAAGGAAGCAAAAAAATAGGAAATTAGAAACACCCCACCACTAAAGGTTTTTTTAAATTTTTTCCCTTTTTAGGGGTTGACACATGAGTTCATTATTGTGATTTTGATGTTACATATATGTATGTTAGTCATGGTTTCTATTAGTGAAACAGTTCTCAAGTCTTACCATTGCATATTTTTAAATGTCACAATATGACGTGCAGGGACTCTCCAATCAACCAGGGATCTCAGCTGTCAGGCAGGTTTGTCTTTCCTGCCCAGGGATTTAGAAAGAGAACACTTGGTCAGCCTGTTTCTCAGAACAGGTGCAGCTCCGAATCCAACTTAATGCAATGCGGTTTGGTCTACAGAAATCGGAGAAACTGCACATGGGAGCCACAGATGGCTTCCGATTTGAGAATCCCTAAAGGAAAAATCCAAAGTTCAGTTTTACACAGTACAGAAAAGTGGTCTCCGAGCGGTGCCTTGATCACCTGCTTCAGCAGCTAACATACTGGGTCAGTGCAGTGAGGCCAGCAACGACCACTCTGTGTCCTGCACATGGATTCAGGCAAGACTTTATGAAGAATTTCCCAGTTTTAAGGGGAGCCAGACAAGTCCCTTTGGATGTGTATGTTTAGGCATAAGCAAAAGAGAGAATGGTTTCTTGTGAAGTCTGGGCTAGATTCCGGCTTACCTGGGCTAGGATGGGAACCATGGTAGCCGATCTCTAACAAGGGTAAGTTGAAGACACCCGACTTGAAGGAGTGAAAGAATAAAGGATATTTGTTTGGTCATGTAATTGGAATGGAGAAGATGGAAGCTGGCCTCGGGCTTGACTGCCTTGTCCATCTCCCACCTCTCCTTGGCTCTGTTCTCGCAGATTCTGCCACGTGGCCACGGCGATGACCATCAGCAAGTCTGAGGTCAGGCTTACAATTGGGCATCTGAGATGAAAGAGCAATTCCACCACCTCTAATTTGGAAAATTCCAGGGAAAAACAGGAGGTCGGGCCCCATGCCAGAAAGAACAGAACGTTCTACTGGACAGCCTGGGGGAGAAAGCAATTTCCTAAAAAATGGTGAAATAAGGAGGCAGGTTAATGTCGATAACCAGAAGGGATCAGAATGTGAGATAGACACACTCGACCACGACAAAAATGACTTTTCACATCGTTTTTCTCTAGTTGATATTTCTCCTTTGACCAATGTCATTTTGTGATGCTAAGAAATTGCTCTTGTAAACATCAAGTTACTTTCCCTCTTTGTACCTCAGTTTCTGTATACTAATTTAATACTAATAAAGCTTAATGATAGTAGTGCTCACTTCGGCAGCACATGTACTAAGGTTGGAACAATATAGAGAACATTAGCATGTCCCCCGCACAATGGTGACACATTTGTAAAGTGTTGCCTATTTTTTTCTAATATTTGATAGCAGAGTGGGATGACTATAGTTTTTTTCTTTTCTTTTTAGACACAGAGTCTCATTGTATCATCCTTGGTAGAATACCGTGGCATCACAGCTCACAGCTACCTCCAGCTCTTGGGCTGAGGTGATTCTCTTGCCTCAGCCTCCCAAGTAGCTGTGACTACGGGTGCCTGCCACAATGTCTGGCTATTTTTTTGTTGCAGTTTGACTGGGGTTGGGTTTGAACCCGCCACCCTCGGTATATGGGACTGGCGCCCTATTCACAAGCTGCAGGTGCTGCCGTGGATGACTATAGTTAACAACAACAAAAAGGTAAGTTTCCAAATAGCTAGAAGAAAGGATGTGAAATGTTCCCAACACATAGAAATGATAATTGAGATGATGAACACCTAGGCTTGACTATTACATACTCTATCCATGTGACTAAAGACTACATTACCCAATAAGCATGTATAAAAATTACGTATCAGTTAAAAAAACTATTTCACAAGGTGGTTATGAGGATTAAGTGTTTGGAACAATGCCTGACACATAGTAAGTGCTAAGTAAAAGCACACATGGAAGGAAGACTGAGCAAGTGGGTGAAAGTAAGGCCTGGAACATCTATTGAGATAGGGCAGGTGCTAGGAAGACAGAGTAGTGAGTGTAGAAGAAGTTCATCCTTTAGGAGGAACAAGGTCTCTGAAGGCTGTGAATTGGAAACTGCAGGTGGTAGGTAGTCTGGGCAAAGCTGTCAGCCCTAGTCCCCATTCTGAAGCAGAGGCAGGAGAGCCCTGGGCCCCTGAACACATGGAGGGAGCAGCTCATGATTGATCTTGTAGCCCCAGCTGGCATCTAGTGTCTGGTGATTCAGTGCAGGGGACACATACTGGGAAGAATTATCCTGCCTAAAATGCTTAAAGTACTACTGCTGATGAACGAAACCACAATGATCTTAGTAGGTGGACCTTACAGTGACAGGGAATATAAGATGGGACGCTGAGAAATCCAATCATTGGTGGTCGAGGTCAGTTACCAAGCAGTAGGGCCTCTAGCAACCTGGCAGAAGGATTCCTATGTCCAGGGAGGGGGCACAGTGGGAAGAGTGACATGGAACTGAGATACACCCTGGACATTGACCATCACTCTGCGACTTAAATCTTTGTGTGATGTTGTTTCTCTGAGCCTTGATTTCTTCCTCCATAAAAGCGTTATCATGAGAGTCATGTCAACTTGATGGAGTACTGTAAAGATCAAGTGTGATAATGCAGAGAGGGGCTTGGCATGACCCCTGCCTCACTGTAAGTGTTCAGTCAAGGGCAGCTGCTAAGGATTATTGTTATTAATAGCAATGGCAGATCCAATAGGAAGAATTTGGGTAATGGGTTGAGACATTGGTCTTAAGAAACCAAATATGCCATTACCAGTCTGGGACACGTCACAGCTCCATCGGGGTATTGACACAGAGCCCCTCATTTCCTCCTGGGTCAGAGTAGGGCTGGTTCTTGGGACAAAGATGGCTCTGATGCTGCAGCTGGAAATTCAATAGGTCTTTCTGTGAGGAGAAGAAGAAGAAAATGGAGAGATATCAACTTTGTCATGAAGGAACTACCAGCCCAGCTGGGAAGCCAGGACCAACACTCACCAACAATCCATAGCAATATCGGCCTCCTGGGCACTGTGGCTCATGCCTATGATCCTAGCACTCTGGGAGACTGAGGCGAGAGGATCACTTGAGGTCAGAAGTTCAAAAACACAGCTTGAGCAAGAGCAAGACCCTGTCATTGCAAAAAATTAGCTTAGCATCATGGCATGCACCTGTAGTCCAAACTACTTGGGAGGCTGAGGCAGGAGGATCACTTGACCTAGGAGTTGGAGATTGCTGTGAGCTATGACAACAACACGGCACTGTAGCCCAGGCCATAGAGTGAGACCCTGTCTTAGGGGGGAAAAAAGGAATAGCATGTACAGAATGACCAGAACTATGCAGATAATATCTGCTTGGTTATGTACCTTGGGGAAAACAAAAGTCTGAAAGGACGTGACTAAAATGTTAGTAGCGGCAATCCGTCAGAGATGAGAATATGACTTTTTTTTTTTTTTTTTAAAGATCATGAATTTGTTTTGTAATAAGAAAAAGATGTTAGTCCTTAGTGACATGAAATAGCAAATAACTCAGAGATAAGAGTTCTGGAACCTCACAGAATTAAATCATGTGTTCTAGAATAGTGTGGGAAAGTCTCATAAGGAGGTGGCATTTCAGGAGTCCTGAAGGATGGCTTGGGTTTAGATACAAGGATGGGAAAAGAGACTCTAGATCAGAGCACGTAAGCAAGTGGATAAGCATGGTGGACCTGCCTGTTATCCATTTATTGGCTCTCAGCTCTAAGTCTGCTCACAGCCCTGTTCGGTGATGCTGGAGCTAGACCCTGTAGACCTTTCTCTTTGGCCAGCTGGCACATGATAGGCTTTGTCCTGATAACAGTGTGTTTAAGGGATGGAGAAAGATCCTCCTGACCAAGGAAGAGACTACAGAGGAGAACAAGATGGGTCAGATAAGGTGCTAGAAAATTATGCAGGGTCTTAAACTCCAGACAGAAGAAGAGTTCATTCATGAACAGAGAGACAAGTGAGAAATCTCAGCATTGCTAGAAGGCATTTAGGGCCTGCCCAGCACAACTGTGACACTGGCCAAGTGGGCGCAGTGGCTCACGCCTGTAATTCCGCACTTTGGGGGGCCAAGGCCGGGGGATCGCCTGAGCTCAGGAGGTCAAGACCAGCCAGAGCAAGTGAGACTACATCTCTACTAAAAAAATAGAAAAACTAGCAGGGTGTTGTGGCAGAAGCCTGTAGTCCCAGCTTCTGGGAGGCTGAGGCAAGAAGATCACTTGAGCCCAGGAGTTTGAGGTTGCTATTAGCTATTCTTCCATAGCATCTCTACCCAGGGCAACAGACTCTGTCTCAAAAGACAAAAAACAAACAAAAAACCCCAAACAAATAATATCCCCCTCCCCCCCAAGAAGAAAACACCCAACCATGACACTTCCCAAGTTTCTACCTTCTGGTTTGCTCATCCCTTCCTACCAAGCCTTGCCTCTGACAGTCTGGGCCTTCCTGACAGACAGCTCCTGACCCCTAGTCATGTTGTCCATGACTTTGCTTATCCTTGAAATACCCTCTTCCATTCCATGATGCCTTGACAAATACCAATTTGCCCTTCAAAAGACCAGTAACTCATCATTCTGGTGAGTTTCCCCTGATCCTCCCTCCAGCTTAATAACTTTTTTCTCTACGTTACTTCTAGACAGCCTCCGTTTCACGCATGAAATTACCTTGAACTTATTCATTATCTTTGTTCAACTTTTTTGGGTTTTGTTTTCAAACAAAAGGGCTCCCATATCTATTACTGAACTAGCTTATCAGTGCAGAGCAAAGAGAAAAATCATTTTCCTGATGAAATGTGTCTGACTGTCCAGATAGTAGGGCCATTTTCAGCTTGATATGCTAAGATGGTAGTGACCCTGGTACAGCATAAATATCTGCCGTCTCGTGTGCAAGTCCTTAGACACCCAGCTTGGTTCTTCTCCAATGTTTGCTCTTTGAGTTGTGCTTCATTTTATTACCAGTTTTCATTCAAATCCACTGGGGATGGTATGATTTTGCTTTTGTTTCTTGGCTAGAAATCGCTTCATTCTGAAAGTCTTGTGAAAAGACACGGTGAGAGGAAAAAAACAAAGAAAAAAAAAAGATACAGTGAGAAATGGAGTCAACCGTACAGACCACGATGGCGGAGAAAGGGAGAGAGGTTGTTCAGTTTTTTTAATTAGACCAAACTTCTCAGTGACTTTAATTCTCTCGTGTCTCCAGAGACTCACAGACATAGCAGATAAACTGAACTGACTTGGGCTATGCTGAGGATATTTCTAGAAGGAAGGGTTAGCTATTTGGGGGGATCAGAACACTCAGAATTAGTGGGGAATCATTGCCAGGGATAGGATAGCATTTTGTTGTTTCTGGTTGAGGGGATGTTGACTATCTACTGAATTTCTACCATATTACCTCTCTGCACACAGGCAGGGTAGATATTGGGGGAAGAAGGCTCTTCTGTGAGTCAGTCTGCCTTGGGGTCGACCTATAAAATACCTGTCTTCCTCATGAGGTTCTTTTTGATGTCCATTTTAGTTAAAATGTACTCGTAACATAAAAAGGAGAAAGTTCAGAGGCACACCATAGAATATTCATCACATTGCTGACATTCTGAGAAGAATCAGGCTGGTTAAGTGACTCCCCAGCCTGCTCTCACCTATCCGGAGCTGGGAGCATCTAGATTTTGATTGGACCATTGCCAGAGCTCATTAACATAGTGTACCCTGACCTGGAATAGGGAACAGCGTCTGCTCAGAAAATGACCAGAGCCTGTTGAGACCTGAAGCAGAGATGAGATTTTTATGACACCCTGTTGTCTACGTCCACATAAGAAGTCAGAAGGTAAGGAAGCCAGAGATCTGTGCAGATGCAGATGGAAAGGATGTGGAACCTGGCCAGCCCATTTCTGCGGGGTTTCATTTTCCATAGAAATGATAAAAATTGAATACACTTTGGCCAAGGTGCTCTAAAATTTAGTTTTTTAATCCTGGAGGAAAACTGAGTTTACTTGTTCGAGAGCTATAAAACAGTCTTGCCTCCTTGTCTATGTTTTGTTCTTAACTTTTCAGGGAAATGTGAAATTAATGCTCGTTCATTTGGCAAAAGTTGATGTCAGGGGGGAAAAAAATCTAAAAAGCAACAGTTTTTCTGCTGCAAGATTTTTTTTAGTTCTTCTTTCTCCCCTTAATTTAAAAGCAAAAGGATTATATTTACATTGCCTCGGCTTTTAACCATGTTTTTGAGTTTTGACAATCTGAATCTCATTTTCCAAGGTTTAAAAAAAAATCTATGCCAATTATTTCTAACAAAATTCGGGCCATCAGAGTTACTGCGGTTACTGGTCTAAGAGGTGAGTACATAAAACTGCTACTTGATTCGTGTCTCTGTACTTGTTATTTATGTCCTTTGAATTAAAGTCAACCTGTGGCACCATTTCATCAGGAACTCAATAGAGTTTTACTTAAAATCCCTGGGGATATAGTTTTGAACATCTGTGTCTAATCATGGAGTAGGAACTTCATGGCCCTTGAGTCTGAGAGCACTTAGCTGAGTGTGGTTACATGGGAGAGGGAAGAAAGGGACTCAGTTTATCTTCTTATTTACTAGTCAAGAACTTCATTTATATGTTTAGGTCAGCAGCCTTCTATATACATACATGATCCCTCAATAGAGCTCAGTGATTAATAAATACTAGAATTGATATGCTAAGATGGTAGTGACCCTGGTACAGCCATCTAAAGAGCAAAAGAACAGAGTCTTGCTAAAGTTTAGGCTATTACTTGGGGGTTGAGTTCACTGTCAAGTAGCTGTACATAACATAAGCATGCCCCTTGGTTATATAAAAGCACCAACATGCTTCACTTTCTATCCTACTAACAAACACATTGCATCTGCAAAAGGATTCATTTTGTTTCACTCAGGATAGAGCATTTCATATTTATTTTCCTTCTTTCCTTCCCTCCCTGCATTCCTTCCTTCTTTCCTTCCTTTGTTTGTAAATCCCCTTGAGTCTATCATAGTTAGGAATTACAGCAGTATTTCTCATGAGGAAAGAAATGTGATTTGCACAAGCAGTTTAAAATATCATTTCCATAATGCAAATTTTTTTTTTTTTTTTTTTTGAGACAGAGCCTCAAGCTGTTGCCCTGGGTAGAGTGCTGTGGCATCACAGCTTACAGCAATCTCCAACTCCTGGGCTTAAGTGATTCTCTTGCCTCAGCCTCCCAAGTAGGTGGGACTACAGGCACCCACCACAATGCCCGACTATTTTTGGTTATAGTTGTCATTGTTGTTTGGCAGGCCCGGGCTGGATTTGAACCCACCAGCTCTGGTGTATGTGGCTGGTGCCTTAGCCGCTTGAGCTACAGGCACCGAGCCTACATAATGCAATTTAATCAAAGAAGTAAGACAATCTTGAGAGGGTAAGGAGAGGGATATTGTTGAAGATTAAGCGAGCAAAGTCTTAAAGGATGCTGTAGGTTAAACAAAGGTTGAGAAACACATTTATTTATTTATTTATTTATTTATGTATTTATGTATTTGTTTATTTTTGAGACAGAGTCTTGCTTTGTCGCCCTTGGTAAAGTGCCCTGGTGTCATACTTCACAGCAACCTCAAACTCTTGGGGCTCAAGTGATCCACTTGCCTCAGCCTCCCGAGTAGCTGAGACTACAGGTGTCCGCCACAACTCCAGGCTAGTTTTTCTATTTTTTGTAGAGATGAGGTATCGCTCTTGCTCAGGCTGGTCTTTAACTCCTGAGCTCAAGTGATCTGCCTGCCTCAGCCTCCCAGAGTGCTGAGATTACAGGTGCAAGGTGAGAAACACTATTTTAAATTAGCAGTTCTCAAACAAGTAATTTTACACCCCACCTGGACATTTGTCTGGAGATATTTTTGGCCGTCACAACTGAGAGTAGGGAGGACTGCTACTGGCACCTAATGAGTAGCATTCTAAACATTCCAAACACTGCACAAGGTAGCCCTTCACAGCAATTATCAGGTCCAAAATGTCAACAGTGGGGCCAGGCATGGTGACTCATGCCTGTAATCCCAGCATTTTGTGAGGCCGAGGCAGGCAGATCTCTTGAGCTCAGAAGTTCCAGATCAGCTTGAGCTAGAGTGAGACCCCCATCTCTAAAAATAGCCTGGGCATTGTGGGAGGTACTTGTAGTGTCACCTACTTGGGAGGCTGAGGCAAGAGAATAACTTGAGCCCAACAGTCTGAGGTTTCTGTGAGCTATGATGCCATGGCACTCTACCAGGGGGAACAAAGTGAGACTCTTTCTAAAAAAAAAAAAAAAGTCAACAAGGTTGAAAACCCAGATTCAGGGCGGCACCTGTGGCTCAAAGGGGTAGGGCACCCGCCCCATATGCTGGAGGTTGTGAGTTCAAACCCAGCCCTGGCCAAAAAAAACTTCAAAAAAAAAAAGGAAACCCAGTTTCAGAGGAATTGGAAGTAAGGATATTAGTTGATGATACTTGAAGATATACAATGCACACAGGATTTACTAAGGAGACTAAAATTAATCTCTGTGGTAATTTGGATTTAAAAACAAATACTTATAGATAATCAGACATGAGTTTTTCTCCTGTAACTTCAACCACTTATTAGCTGATTCATGAAGGTGTTTCTGTGGAAACAACTCCAAGTCAGCGCTCCTCCTGCCTCAACACAGGTTAATGGAGTAAAAGACCTTAACCACAGATTACAGGTGACAGTGATCCCTACTAAGGCCTTCACAGCCTGGATCTTGCAATGAGAATGCAATCCCAGGCAATGACCAGGTGCTTCTAATTCCTGATGGTCCCACTTTATTTGAACAAGATTGCTAATGGCTTCTAAGTGTTGTTTTTTATTAATATGTTAGCACTTGCAAAAATGTTAATGAAATACATTTTTCTGGCAAATAAGTGTTATTTTTTTAATCTCTTTAATGGTCAATGTTAATAAAAGTATTATTTTTTAGCCTCAGAAAACAGTTTCCTGGCCTAAGCTGCTGAAGTGAACTGATCAAGAATCTTTGAGAACAAAATTCATAAGCACTTCTGAAGGGAGTTGAATAGACCAAAACCTTGGGTGGCTTGACCTTATCATGGAACCTGATGACTTTGATTCTGAAGACAAAGACATGTTAAACTGGGATATTAATGATATGAAACTGCCACAGGTATGTACTCACTGTAAGAATCTGGCAGGGCCCGATGGGTTACACTTGTAATCCTAGCACTTTGGGAGCCAAACTGGGAAGATGGCTTGAGGCGGGAAGTTTAAGACCGGTCTGTGCAATATAGCAAGACTCTATTTCTACAAAAATAGAAAAATCAGACAGGCATGATGGCATGTACCTATAGTCCCAGCTACTTGGGAGGTTGAGGCAGGAAGACCACTTGAGCTCCTAGAAGTTCAAGGTTACAATGAACTATGATCTTGCCACTGTATTTCAGCCTGGGTTGAGACCTTCTTTTAAAAAAATATTTTCAGCATTTGGATATAAAGACTTGACTGTGAATTTGTTAAGACCTACGAAGAACTTAGTAAGAGTCCCAGCTGGGTAAACTCCTTTTCTAGAGGGTCAGCTGGACATCTGACAAAGGAATTTTAAGAGATGATAAGACCTACAATCTGAGCTGGTCTTCACTTACCAGATTCCCCCAGCTATAGACTGAGTCAAAGAAAGTGCTATTTCCCTTTACTTTCAAAGATGGCTTGGCTCAGATAAAATCCAGGATAATTTATCTGCTCGTAATTGACTCCTCATTATGCACAAGTTGCTTTATAAACATATTTGCTATCATAATGATTCTAACCCAAATCTGTGTCTAACTGGGATCCAAATGATAATGTACTTTTGTGGGATACAGTATACTCTTCTAGAACTTTTATAAATTTCATACACACTGGGTTGCTTTTCAGATGTAAAGTAACTTTCTTTTCATGTTTTCTTTGCCTTCTTTGGCAATTGACTCATTAATTCTTAATTTGATTGAAAGCATTAGTTATTTAAAATTGATTTTTTTTTTGTGCTGATCATTCCTGATTCCCTTATCTTCCATTCTCGGCATTTAAGATGTTTTTACTAGAAGTTGTTTGAAAAATAACTAGGAAGGCTTAGGCTAGACACCAGCCAGTACCAAGTAATAAAAAAGTCAGTCTTCCTGATTCTGGGGAACAAGGAATTTCGATTATCCTATGCATGGGAGAAAGAATGGAGATCCACTGCCTTGATATGTAACTATTTTAGATTTTTACTCAAAGGAAGAGTTTCTTTTATTTCTCTTCATGCTTCTCCTTAAATTCACCCTACATCCTCTGTTGGTAAGTCTTGGGAGAACTAGAAGCCAAAAAAATGGGCCTCACTTGCCATTCGGTAATCCACAGCTGAATCATGCAAATATCCATTTTAGGAATTTGTGTTTCTAGTTGCTCTGAACTGGTATTGCAATTATTGTAAATGCTTTGAAGGAAACTTTAACTGTTAATTACTCTTGCATCAGATACCGATATTTCTGCCTATTCCTAATTTCATGATTACAGCTCCTAGATAGAAACTAGAAAGATACAAAATCAAGAGTTAAAGGACGGGTGGGGTGTCTCACACCTATAATCCCAGCACTCTGAGAGGCAGGAAGATCCCTTAAGTTCAAGAGTTCGAGACCAGTCTAAGTGAGAGTGAGACCCCATCTCTACTAAAAATAGAAAAATTAACCAGGTGGTGTGGTGGGCACCTGTAGTCTCAGCTACTGAGGAGGCTGAGGCAGGAGGATCACTTGAGTCCAGGAAACAGTTTGAGGTTGCTGTGAGCTAGGCTGATGCCAGGGCACTCTATCCTGGAGCAACTGAGTGAGACTCTGTCTCAAAAAAAAAAAAAAAAAAAGAGTTGAAGCGAGCAGATACATGGAAGACTTTGCAATGTCACATTCTCGAACAGAGGTTTCGATAGAGTCTGAGAACTCCCTGAAATGGTGGGTGACACTGTATCTGTCTTAACATGCATTTTTCTGGGAGATAGGATCCATATCAGCTCCATAAACAGGAGAGGAAGAACTACTTCCCTGTAGGAGAAACGAGGCTCATAAAAGTTCACGTTCCAACATGAATTTCCAAAAATGAAAGTATTTGCAGCTACCCAAGACATAAAACTGAGAAATTTACAAAAATATACATTCGGTTGGGGAAACATATTATTTATAGTTCATAGATAAAAAACCAAGATTGTTTATAGAAATAGCTAAATATCGTTCCATTTATTAAATATACCAGGGAAAATGATTAAAAATGCAAATATCCCCGCTGATTCTGGAATCATATCAAGAACCAGATGAGGTAAAAATAAAAGGACTTGGAAAGAGTTCCAAACATATTAGATTTTATATTTCGCGAGCACATCTGGAGACCAGGGTACACTATGAAAAGCTCAGGACTTGAAGACAAGAGGCCTGGACTTAAATTCTAGTTCTACTTCTTTATATTTATAGAGCCTTGGGGGCATCGTTTACCTTTCCTGAAACTTTTTTTCCTCTTCTGAAAATGAGGGGAATGCACCAAATGATCTCCCATGTTCCTCTTAGTTCTAATAGTCTAGGACTCTAGAAATGTCAGCCTCATGCCTGGCACATATTAAACAATAAATGACCATGGAATGCCTTAACCAATATGGTTCCATTGCTTATTATGATCTGTGTGACTCTGGACAAATTGATTTTCCTAAGTCTCAGCTACCTCCTCTTGTGGAATGAAAACAGTAATTCCTCGCAAACTCAGCCTCCGCCTCTAAGCTGTTTAGAGCAGAGCTCCCTCAGCGTGTTCCCAGAGTACAATTTTAATAGACATTGTAAAGAAAGGTGGCAAGACTAGGTTCAACCAAGTTAAACAGATTTCTTCGCTGCAGAGTTGGGGACTTTCTCACCAGCCTGTGCTTTGGTGGCTCTCCTAAGAGGAAGTTGTGTTAGGCAGTGTTGTTCCCACTTATTTTTGACCTCAGAGCTCTTTTCCTGGAGCCTCTCGGGACAGATATTCCTCAGATCACCTATTTGGGCATAAAGAAATACTGATTAAAATGAATGTGGCTTGTTATTATGATAATTTTTCCCAACTTCATTCTCTGTCCCACCTACAGAAATAGTTTGTAGTTTATTTCTTATAATTTTATATTCTTACCAGAATTATTACTTCCGTAATATGTAGGCAAATTCCTTTTCCATTCAAACTCTCACATCCTTCAAGTTTCAAGATGGTTACCCAATGCCAATTATATGTTCTGGTCTGAGAAACTCCACATCCCTTTAAATACCTCAGCCATACCAAGATTGATGGGTTAATTTTTTTAATTAATTCTTTTTATTTTTTTTTTTTTATTTATTTTTCTTTTGGCTTTTTTATTTTATTTCGTTGCTTTATTTTTTATTTCTTCTTCTTCTTTTTTTTTTTTTTTTTGTTGAGACAGGGTCCCACCCTATGCCCCTGAGCAGAGTGCAGTGGGCGTGGTAGCTCACCACAACCTCAGTCTCGGGCTGCGGGTACCCCGCTGCCTCAGCCTCCGGAAGCCGCTGGGATTACAGGCGCTCGCTGCCACGCCCGGCTGGGTTTTTCCATTTTTTTCATGAGTCGGGGTCTCACTGTCGCTCAGGCGAGTTTCGAACTCCTGAGCTCAAGCGATTCTCCCTCCTCAGCCTCCCACAGTGCTGGGATTACAGGCGTGAGCCACCACGCCCGGCTCTTTTTATTTTTTTTGAGACAGAGACTCAAGTTGTCACCTTGGGTAGAGTGCTGTGGCATCACAGCTCACAACAACCTCCAACTCTTGGGCTTAAGTGATTCTCTTGCCTCAGCCTCCCAAGCAGCTGGGACTACCGACGCCTGCCACAACACCTGGCTATTTTTTGTTACAGTGTCATTATTGTTTTAGCTGGCTCAGGCTGGGCTCAAACCCGCCAGCCTCCGTATATGTGGCCAGCACCGTACCCACTGAGCTACGGCGCCACCTTAATTAATTCATATTTTAGAAATGGGGTCTTGTTCTGTCACCTGAGCTGGAGTACAGTGGTGTGAGCAGCCTAGAACTCCTGGGCTCCTGAAATCCTCCTGCCTCAGCCTCCTGAGTAGCTGGTACTATAGGCATATGTCATCATGCCCAGCTAATTTTAAATGTTTTAGTAGAGATGGGGTCTTTCTGTATTGTCCAGGCTATTCTTGAATTCCTGGCCTCAAGTGATCCTTCTGCCTTGGCCTCCCAAAGTGCTAGGATTACAGATGTGAGCCACTGCACCTGGCCTTAGAGGTTAATTTTTTTTTTTCTTAAAGTCAGAGTCTCACTTTGTCACCCTGGGTAGAGTGCCATGGTGTAACAGCTCATAGCAACCTCTAGCTCTTGGGCTTAGGCAATTCTCTTCCTCAGCCCCCTGAGTAGCTGGGACTACAGGCGTCCGCCACAACGTCTGGCTATTTTTTTGTTGTAATTTGGCCAGGGCCAGCTTTGAACCCACCACCCTTGGTATATGGGGCCGGCACCCTACCCACTGATCCACAGGTGCCGCCCTAGAGGTTAATTTTTCACAACAGTGTGCAGTGATGTCCTTGCTGCAACATCAGATTTTTTTTTTTTTTTTTTTTTTTGATACAGAGCCTCAAGCTGTCACCATGAGCGGAGTGCTGTGACATTACAGCTCATGGCAACCTCCAACTCCTGGGTTTAAGCGATTCTCCTTCCTCTGCCTCCCAAGTAGCTGGGACCCCACCACCATAATGCCGGGCTATTTTTTGGTTGCAGCCGTCATTGTTGTTTGGTGGGCCTGGGCTGGATTCAAACCCACCAGCTCAGGTGTATGTGGCTGGAGCCTTAACCGCTTGAGCCACAGGTGCCAAGCCAACATCAGATATTTTTGAATGGCTGAAACATACCAGACACGGTAGCAGGCTCAAGGAATACCAGGGCCACTGAGCTGTGTGAATGTCCATGCAAATGCTCATGATCTGAGCAAGGGAGACAAGATCACTGCCCAAATGGAGAATCAATGCTATGTACAAAAATGCTGGAAGGGCTTGAAAGAGGGAGAGTATAACTCAGCCTAACTGTGGCCTGGGGAGCAAGGTAGGGACTCTGGCAAATGGCTTGGATGATCAAGGTCCTTGTAGGGCACCAGCGTTGGGAGAGTCTTAGTTATGTATGCTTGAGAAAGTTGTGCACAGGCATCCAGCAAGGATACCTAGGCCACTATTGGCTGGATGGGTGTTTGGAAACAGGCTATGCTAAAAAGAGTCGGTTGTTTTATAGGTAGGAGGAAGCCATAAGGCTATTGAGTTGCAAAACATCATGATCAGATTCTAGGGCTTAGAAAGACCTTTCAATTCTCCATGCTCTCAGGAAATCTTTCTTCCCTGTGCTTGTTTTATGCACATTTCTTCCTTCTTTTAGTTACCTATGTCTCTACAGATCTTCAATTCCACTTGTTTCTGGACACTCCTCTACTTCCATTCCATTTCTCTCTAACACAACCCCTAGCGAGTCTGCCCAGAACTGCTGGCACTTGACTTATTCAAAATCATCACCGATAAAAGTCTGTTTATTCCAGGCCAATGTAATATGCCAGTTGTACTCTTCCTTCCTATTCCTCTTAAATTACATTTGCACTTGGAAAGTTCAAATATAATTACTTTAGGGTTGTTGGGTCCATGCAGCTAATGTCTAGTGCTTATCTAGTCTCACCTTCATTAAAAATGTGAATCACGTGGTCCCAGACCGTGTCACACTCCCGTTTATACTGATTGTAATACTTAACGAGAAAGCCTGGAATCTCTAAGAAATTTCTTTTCTTTGGTTGAAAATTGGGAAATAAATTCAAGTTGTTGTTTTTTTCTTCCTAAATAGCACTCTTTCACTAGAGAGCGATAGTACCCCTTTCACTGCACTTTGATACCGGTCAGTTTCTCTAAGTACAAGTTGTTCGAGTAGCAGCACAGCTGGCAAACACCCTGAACCATTTTGTTCTAAGCACTGAGCAATCTTCAGATGAAGCCCACAGTCAAAGCCACACAAAGCCATTAACTTACATCATTGCAAGTTTAGGCACTTATTTTTTTTTTTTTATTTATTTTATTTATTTTTTATTTTTTTATTGTGGAGAAGGGGCAGGGAAAGAAGGCGGGGGAAGAGGTGAGTGACAGGGTCGGGCCAGATTTTTTTTTTTTGATAGAGAAAACACATTGTCTAAAATAGAATAGTAGAACTGATCTTAAGGAGGCCACAGGTCTGATTTGTTCATTTCTGGATTGTGGTTTTAACAACATTTCCTTTGTCTCCGCAGAGGATGAGCCCAAAATTAGGAACAAATGTGAATAATTGAGCTCTTCCTGTGAATTCATGTGGCCACATGTAATCAGAATGTGCCATTGGTAATAATCATGTGTCTTGGTGCTAGGGAGCTAACAGGTCAACCAGATTCTAGATTCTTGTCAATTATTATCTGACTGCATGATCCGGTCACATTGTTGTTGGTTTGATCAGGACTTCCATGACTTTGCCTTCTTTGCTTAGCATTCTTCTTGACCTTATTTGAACTTTCTGGGAACAGGTCTGTTTGTGTGGGATCTGAGGGTCCTGTAGTCTCCACTACTGGGGCCAGAATTCTTTTGCTGCTCTGTGTTTCTGCTGTGGCAGGAATAGAACCATTAATCCCATCTATGGTAGCAGAGGCTCGCTTCTGTGTGCTGCCCAGACAGTCCTTTGCTTGGCTATTGGAGTAAGAAAAGGAAGAGGAGGAAGAGGGAGGTAGGTGACAGAGTTTGGAAACTGGGCTGGGCCAGGTGCAGTGGCTCACACCTTTAATCCGAGCCCTCTGGGAGGCCAAGGCAGGTGGATTGCTTGAACTCACAAGTTTGAAACCAGCCTGAGCAAAGGCGAGACCTCGTCTCTACTAAAAATAGAAAAACTGAGGCAAGAAGATTGATTGAACCCAAGAGTTGGAGGTTGCTGTGAGCTATGACGCCCCAGAACTCTACCCAGGGTGACAGCTGGAGACTTTGCCTCAAAAAAAAAAAAAAAATACAGAAAGCTGGACTAGCTTGGCTTGGCTTAGTGTGTTCAAAGCACAAATGGAACTTTGTCCTGAGTCTTGCTTCCTTGTTTAAGGCAGAAAATAGCAGGATTAGTCTGTGGAATAATTCTTGAGCAAACACAAAAACATCTTCTTGAATTGAATTTCTCTCTTTGATAATACTTGGCATTTGATTCCCTCTTGGCCCAGAAGAGAGAAGTTCCTAAAAACTTGTATGTAAATCAAAATAAATGCTTGTTGTATGTTTCTTCTGTTCTCCATAAGTAACATCTAAACATCTAATTTTTTTGTTTACTTCTATCCAGTTTGCTTAAAGGTGTATCTGTTTGTTACCCCTGCTCTAGTTGGAATCATTTATTTATAAGGAATTAATAAGCTATTTATATAATTAAAGAGAACCTGGAAGATAATTGCTTTATATGAGAACAGACTACATTTAAAATAAAAGTCAATTTCATAGGTTTGGCACCTGTAGCTCAAGCAGCTAAGGCGCCAGCCACACACATCAGAGCTGGCGGGTTCAAATCCAGCCCAGGCCTGCCAAACAGCAATGACAACTACAACCAAAAAGTAGCCAGGGCTTGTGGTGGGTGCCTGTAGTCCCAGTTACTTGGGAGACTGAGGCAAGGGAATTGTTTAAGCCCAGGAGTTGGGAGGTTGCCATTAGCTGTACTCTACCCAGAATGACAGCTTGAGGCTGTCTCAAAAAAAAAAAAAAAAAAAAAAAATCAATTTTATAAAATAGTAACATGATAATATAGACATTTTTGATACCTTATTTCACATATTTATTTATTTATTATATATACTTAATCCTTCAGGTACTCTATTAAAAATTTCAAGTAGGTAGGCTGGGCGTGGTGGTTCACACCTGTAATCCTAGCACTCTGGGAGGCCAAGGTAGGTGGATTGCTTGAGCTCAGGAGTTTGAGACCAACCTTAGCAACAGCAAAAACCCATCCCTACTAAAAATAGAAAAACTAGCTAGGCACTGTAGCAGGTGGCACCTGTAGTCCCAGCTACTCCTGAGGCTGAGGCAAGAGGATGGCTTGAACCTAAGAGTTTGAGGTACTGTGATCTGTACTGACGCCATGGCACTCTACTCAGAGTGAAACTCTATCTCAAAAAAAAAAAAACTTTAAGTAATTAATTATAATTAGAGGATGATGACGAGTGCTCTAGGATTGCTTAGTTACAAAGATTTTAGTGAGTTAAATCTTGTATAAACATATACACAGAAGCATCAGAAATATCAATTAACTCCCCAATGATGTTACCCATAAGATTACAAAATATAAATTAGTTAGATTTACATGCAAGAAACCTTAGGAATATTCCCTTTCAATTATAAACTTCTTAACCAAGAGGAAAAACAAAGAGTTACTCATGAAAAGTTAGAAATTAAGATAAACAAAGGCTCTAAAAAGAAGAAAATATTCAATGGGGATTCATTCAACAAGATGAAGAAATGATTATACTTTCTTTTAAAGTTTACCTCTCCGAGGCCTTAAAAGGCTTTCAGAAATCACTGTCATCCATTTGATATGTGGTTCCCTTATATCATTGGGATCTGGGATCTGAAATTACATTAATTTCATTGTAAAAAGATATCAAAGACCGCACTAAAACTTCCAGGCAAAAAGACTGGGCATGAAATAATAACCCAGAGACTGGCGGGCCCCTGCAGTCCCAGGTACTTGGGAGGCTGAGGCAAAGGGATGTCTTGAGCCCAAGAGTTTGAGGTTGCTGTGAGCTATGCTGACATGGCACTCTATGAGCAACAAAGTGACACACTATCTTAAAAATAGAAAAAAAAAAAAAAAAAAAGAACCCACAGAATAGTTTGACATAAATATGTTTACCTCTAGTAATTTTTTTGGCCCATACACTGTTAAAATTATCACTGTATTATTAACAGAACTAGAAAACTAGCGTAACAATGCAAGGGCTATCAAAAAAGCCTTGGAAATGGTCAGGCATGGTGGTTCACGCCTGTAACTCCAGCACTCTGAAAGCCAAGGAGGGAGAATCACTTGAGCTCAGTAGTTCAAGATCAGCCTGACCAAGAGTTAGAACTCGTCTATACTAAAAATAGAAAAATTAGCTGGGCATTGTGGTGGGCGCCTGTAGTCCCAGCTGCTAGGGAAGCTGAGGCAGAAGGATGACTTGAACCCAAAAGTATGAGGTTTGCTGTGCGCTAGGCTGATGTCAAGGACTCTGTCTTAAAAGAAGGAAAAAACAAGCTTAGAAAATTAGCCAGGGTGGTGGTGCATGCCAGTAATCCTAGCTACTACAAGTGTGCTGTTACTGGGCCTGTGAAAAGCCATTGCACTCCAACTTGGGCATCAGAGCACAACCCTGTCTCTGAAAAAAAAAGAGCTTAGGAGGATGGTTGAGATCGTTTCTTCCTCTCAAAGCAGAGTCTTTGCTTTAATAGGAACATCTGAGACACTCTCACAAATATATTCCCTTCCCCCTGGTTCATGGAATTTCTGGCACTGACCATATTGAAGGGGCCATTCACCTTTGCAACATAAATCCCAACTTTTCTCTAAATCCACCTTGTTCTTTGTCTCTACTATCCTGACAACTGTGCTTTGTATTGCAATAATTCAAATTCACCAGTACTTTTTTATAGCCCAAGTAATTAGAGGGAAATATGCAGTTTAATGTTTTAGTCTGCATTTTATTATTTCAAATTACAGTAAACCTTCCATAGTTGAACACCTCCCTACACTGACTACCTCCTTACGTTGACCTAATTTTCATAGATCAGACACGCACCACGTGTATGCAGCTGTATAGTAGGCCCAGTTCCTTATGTTAACCAGTTTGTTATAGTCCCTTGGGTGGTCAACTTACAGAGGTTCTACATATAACATGCTTTGTTATGCTTTTTTTTTTTTTTTTTTAGAGACTCACTTAGAGTCTCACTTTTATCGCCCTCAATAGAGTGCTGTGGCATCACAGCTCATAGCAACCTCCAACTCCTGGGCCTAGGTGACTCTCTTGCCTCAGCCTCCTGAGTAGCTGGGACTACAGGCACCTGCCACAGTGCTCAGCTATTTTTTGTTGCAGTTTGGCTGGGGCTGGGTTCGAACCTGCCACCCTCGGTATAGGGGGCCAGCGCCCTACTCACTGAGCCACAGGCGCTGCCCTTTATTGTGCTTTCTATGGGATTTCTGTGACAGAAAACAGAGAGCATAGTTTGGGGCTTTGGGTCAGAAGAAAGAAGAAACCCAGGCATGGTGCTAGGTGCCTATAATTTCAGCTACTCAGATCTCTTGAGCAGGAGTTCCAGGCCAGCATGGGCAACATCGAGAGACTTTGTCTGTTTTAAAAAAAGGAAGAGGTGAGAAGGTGGGTGCAGAAAGCAGGAGGGGTGAAGGCATTGAATCTTATCCAGCCCAGAATTACCAGGGAATCAGGGAAGTAAGGGAAAAACTTGGGAAAAGCAGATGGTCCAGTCAGCATCATGGCCTGATGCTGCCTTCTTCCAGGAAACTCTAGTGTAGCTGCCTAATGGACCAGAGGGATGTGTCCAAGTGTCACCCCACTGGACTTCTCCCATCCCCCTTCCCATGTTACAGTTGTTATAATGCAGCACTTGAAGGGTCGAGGGCAGCCATTGTCACTGCTCTGAGAGGAAGGGTCATGGTACAACAGGTATATCAAGTAAGCTTGTTTTCTTAGTTATTTTTGAAATTTTTATTTGTTTACCGTATATACTCAAATATAAGCCGAGTTTTTTTGGCACAAAATTTGTGCCGAGTTCGGGTTTTTCGGCACAAATTTTGTGCGGAAAAAACTTGGCTTATACTCAAGTATATATGGTAGTTCTTTTGGGGAGACAGAGTCTTACTTTGTTGCAACCTCAAACTCTGAGCAATTCTCTTCCCTCAGCCTCCTAAGTAGCTGGGACTATAGGCATGTGCCACTACACCTGGCTATTTTTTCTATATTTAGTAGAGACAGGGTCTTGCTCTTGCTCAGGCTGGTCCTGAGCTCAATGAATGGATCCACCCACCCCAGTCTCCCAGAGTGCGAAGATTACAGGTGTGAGCCACTACACCCAGCCCCAATTAAACTTTTGCTTTATGGGGGCATGGATGCTTGTCTTACATTCCTCTTGGCGAGGTTTAAAGTGGCTGGGTGTGTGTGGCTTCAGATCTTGTAGCACTATAGCTACCATGAAGGTGGAGCCAGGCTCTGTTTTAAGTGCTTTGTGTATATTATTTTGTCCAATCCTCAAAACAGTCCTGTGAGATAATTCTGTTACCTCCATTTTACAGAGCAGGAGACAGAGGCATTTAAAGGAAAGGAGCCTCTTAGACCTCACACCCAGTCAATATGTCCCCACAGTCCACACTCATGGCCAGGAGTCTCAAACCTTTTGTGAAGAGCCAGGTAGTAAATATTTTAGGTTCTGTGAAACATACGGTCTTTGCCACTACTATTCAACTGTGCTGTGGTGGCATAAAAGCATCCACAAACAACACTTAAATGAATGACCATAGATAGCTGTTTCAATAAAACTTTATTTATAAAAAACAGGCAGGGGGCTGGATTTGGCCCACTGGCCCTAGTTTGCAGACCATAGCTCTTAACCACTAAAGTGTCTTCCTCACATGTACATAAAACCTCTCATTTATATTTCCTCACTGTCTCATTCAAACAAATGTCATGACATGGGACGGAAGTTTACAATGCATCTGTTCTTCACAGCACTTTCTTGAAGCAGACTTTATCAATGTCCCCATTTTAGAGAGAACAAAAATGAGACTTCAGGGACAACGTCACTTGCCCAGAGTCTCATGTTACAAAGTTCTTTGACACATTCTAGACTTGAAGTCTAATTCAACAAATGCCTATCCACTCAGACACTGATATTTACTTCTTTCCTTCTAAAATTTGTCTTTCTTTTTTCATACTCTATTGCTGTGCTTTCCTTTTGGGAAAACAAAGGAGAGGCACCTTAATCTCTCCTTCTAGATCTTCTAGAGTTTTCTACTTTGAGCTTCTAGAATCTTCTAGGTGAAAAAATGTTCTCATACCATGCCAGCCATGGGTGATGGGCACAGCCTAAGCCTGACCACTTAGATTGCCTGATTATCTCGTTCTAGGAACCAGGCAGGGCCTGTCACATGTTATCTCTGTGTACCAGTGTGGGGCCTAGGAACCACAGCATCCAGGACTAACAGTTACTTACAGCTCACAGCACACTAGGGGCTGTGCTAGATATGCTACATATATTGTCATATTTAATCTTCAGAACAGCTCTTGAAGTAGGCAAGTCTCACCTCTATTTTATAGATACAGAAATAGCACAGAAATTGAAATAACATACGCTATGAGAACTGAGGGTGCCGCATTCCTGACTTCTCCTTCTTCTTCTTCTTCTTCTTATTATTATTATTATTATTATTATTATTGAGACAGAGACTCTGTTGCCCTGGGTAGAGTGCTGTGGCATGATCATAGCTCACAGCAACCTCCAACTCCTGGGTTCAAGTGATTATCTTGCCTCATCCTCCAGAGTAGCTGGGATTACAGGTGCCCACAACAATGCCCAGCTATATTTAGAGATGGGGTCTACCTCTTGCTCAGGCTGGTCTTAGACTCCTGAATTCAGGTGATCCACTCACCTAGGCCTTCCAGAGTGCTAGGATCATAGGTTTAAGTCACTATGTCTAGCCTACTATTATTGTATCACAGTCAAAAACACAACATAAAATTTACCATCTTAATTGTGTTTTTTGTTTGTTTGTTTGTTTGTTTTTTGAGAAAGAGTCTCACTACATCGTCCTCTGTAGATTGCTGTCAGGTCATAGCTCACAGCAACCTCAAATTTTGGGGCTTAAGAGATTCTATTGCCTCAGCTTTCCCAAGTAGCTGGGACTACAGATGCAGCCACATGCCCAGCTATTTGTTGTTGTTGTTGTCATGGTTGTTTAGCAGTCCCAGGCTGGGTTCAAACCTACCAGCCCTGGTGCATGTGGCTGATGCCCTAACCACTGAGCAATGGGTGTGAGTCCATCTCAACCATTTTTTTTTTTTTTTTTTTTTGAGACAGAGTCTCACTATGTCGCCCTGGGTAGAGTGCTGTAGCACCACAGCTCACAGCAACCTCAAATTCTTAGACTTAAGCTATTCTCTTGCCTCAGCCTCTCAAGTAGCTGGGACTACAGGTGCCCCCCCATGATGCCTGGCTATTTTTTTGTTGCAGTTGTCATTGTTGTTTAGCTGGCCCCGGCTAGGTTTGAACCCACCAGCCTCAGTGTACATAGCTGACCCCGTAACCAGTGCACTACAGGTGCCGAGCCCATCTTACCCATTTTTCAGTCTGAAGCACAGTGGTGGTGACTGTATGCACACTGTTGAGCAACAGATCTCTAGAACCTTTTCATCTCACAAACATCTTGTCCTTTGAGCAAATTGCCATTGTCTTTTACCTTTTAAAGAAGGTTTAACTGAGACGTTTATTGCCCTGGGGAAATAGCACAGTCTTGGACAAGAACCCAGAAGCCTCGTCACAGTAAGCTCCTCCTTCCTCCTCTGCCACATTTGCGGCATATGAATATGGGGGTGGAGAAGAAGGAAGGTCCCCGAGAAGGAAGTGTCCCTCAGACCTGACTGAACCAGGGCTCACCACTGTCTTCGCTGCTTATCTCTGGTGACTCTGCGTGAATCCACAGGGTTCCCAGTAAAGCGACCACAGTGTGGTACAAGCCGTCATCTCACTATTACATCACACTATTTTCCACAGTTATTGTGTAAGAGCATCCAGTTAGTTCATCGTCAAAAATTCTCAGAGAAATAGTTTGACAAATATTCCTTACTTTCATCCCAGAGGGCTGGAGAAAACCTCGGCTGGTAGAACTCAGAGAGGTTAGGACTCACTGGTCCACTGACCAAAGGCCTGGTCGACACAGCAGGGACTTCGCCACTGCCCTGCTGTGCTTGCAGACCCCTCTGTCAGAATTAAATTTGGGTAGGTCTCTGCCAAAGGTCTCTCGCCCATCTCTTGAGTTGCCAAAACACCATCCTCGCCCGCTGACTCCCCGCCGTTGCCAGCTGGGTTTCTGGCTTCAACTGTAACAGTATCCTCTGTGTTTTGGTCAGAACGTGAAAAAGACCGACGTGTTCCAGGAGTGGCCTGATTCCTACGCAAAGCACGTGTACAGCTTGGAGGACAAGAACGCGCAGCGCCACCTGAGCAGCTGGGCCATGCGCAACACCAACAATCACAACTCCCGCATCCTCAAGAAGTCCTGCTTGGGCGTGGTGGTGTGCGGCCTCGACTGCGCCACACAGGAGGGGCGCAAGATCTACCTGAGACCTGCCATCTGCGACAAAGCCCGACAGAAGCAGCAGCGTGAGTGTGGGGGGAGGGGGAGCGGTGACACTGGCAAGGAAGCTGGCACCCATTAGAGGCGCCTGCCCAGGTGGGCCACGACATCCCAGCACATCCCAAGGGCTCAACTCTCACCCCAAGTGTAGTGGAGACCAAGGCTGTTCTGACATTGGAACCCAGCCAGCCAGATGCTCTGTGTCCCAGGATCTGCCCCACAGGCCTTCCTTGCTTGGACCACCACTATCAAGGCTGCTCCTGGTCCGCACGGTGGCTCACACCTGTAATCCTACCATTTTGGGAGGCCGAGATGGGTGGATTGCTTGAGCTCACAAGTTTGAGACCAGCCTGAGCAAGTGGGAGACCCTATCTCTGCTAAAAATAGAGAAACTGAGGCAAGAGGATCTCTTGAATCCAAAGTTTGAGGTTGCTGTGAACTATGATGATGCCATGGCACACTATCCAGGGTAACAGAGTGAGACTCTGTCTCAAAAAAAAAAAAAATTTTTTTTTAATAAAGTCCAATAAAATAAGACCCAATAAATTTCAAAAAAAAAAAAAAAAGAAAAGAAAAGCTTCTTCCTTGGGCTAAGGCACTTGATTCAAGGCCCCTATTGAAAGGAAGATATTAAGGAATAATATTAATTCATCAGTCACTCATATTTAGGGGAAATTATTTTATCAGACTTGTCACCTGGACTCTTGGGAAATGGGTTGTTAAGTGGTATCCATGCATGCGTTCATCTGGAATGGCCACAGTGAGACTAAAGGGGAGGTGAGACTTGGTCTGTCCATAAAGGTTTACAGAAACAAACAACAACAAAAAAGTCTGCTCTCAGGGCAGGACCTGATACCAGTCATTTACACCTTAGTGAAAATTTCAAAGCTGTGTTCTCTCTTCCATGTGGCTTTGCCCCTTGACCCTTAGTTCTAATTGTGAAATGAAAGAATTTTTTTTTTTTTTACTCTCTATACAGAATTTCAAGTATCAGTAAATAAGTAGGGAGAGGCTTCTGCTCAGATCTCTTCCCTGACCTGTGAAATGTCCCATTTCATAGGCTACTACTTACTCTCTCCATGTGTAAGACTGATCTGGGCATTATGGTGGTCAGGCCTCCCAGGGTCAGAGATAACCCCAGTGGATGGAAGCCCCTAAAATTGCCCAGGCTTATTTTCTGCAGTTCCAGAGTTAGGGCTGAAATTGTCAGGGTTGGTTTGGTGCTTGTAACTCAAGCAGCTAAGGGGCCGGCCACATACACTGGGGCTGGCGGCTTCGAATCTAGCCTGGGCCTGCCAAACAACAATGACGGCTACAACCAAAAAAAAAAAAAAAGCCAGGTGTTGTGATACGTGCCTGCAGCCCCAGCTACTTGGGAGGCTGAGGCAAGAGAATCGCTTAAGCCCAGGAGTTGGAGGTTGCTGTGAGCTGTGATGCCACAGCACTCTACCCAGGGTGGCAGCTTGAGGCTCTGTCTCGAAAGAAAGGAAAGGAAAGGAAAGGAAAGGGAAGGGAAGGGAAGGGAAGGGAAGGGAAGGGAAAAGGGAAAAGGGAAAAGGGAAAAGGGAAAAGGGAAAAGGGAAAAGGAAAGGAAATTGTCAGAGTTGTACTGACTCCAGAGTGAACCAGCATGGCTCAGTCACAGAGGGTCATTTTCCTTTGTTCTCTTTCAGGGAAACGCTGTCCTAACTGTGACGGACCCCTGAAGCTAATTCCTTGCCGAGGCCATGGGGGTTTCCCAGTCACCAACTTTTGGAGGCACGATGGACACTTTATATTTTTCCAGGTTGGATTTGAGTTATGTGATTCTGTTTCTCTCTCTCTTTTTTCTTTCTTCTTTCTTTATCTCTCTTTCTTCTCTCTCTCCTTTTTTTTTTTTTTTTTTTCTTCCTTCTTTCTCTCTTTTGTTCTCTTTTTTGGTCTTTTCATTTCTCTTTTTTTCTTTTCTTTCATTTATTTTTTTGAGACAAGAGTCTTACTCTGTCACTCTGTGTAGAGTGCTGTGGCATCATCATAGCTCACAACAACCTCAAACTCCTGGGCTCAAGGGATTTTCATGCCTCCGCCTCCCAAGTAGCTGGGAACACAGGTGCACTCCATTGTACCTGGCTAACTTTTCTGTTTTTAGTGGAAACGGGGTCTTGCTCTTGCTCAGCCTGGTCTCAGATTCCTGAGCTCAAGCAGTCCTCCAGCCTGGGCCTTCCAGAGTGCTGGGATTATAGGCATGAGCCACTGTGCCCTGCCCTGTTTCTCCTTAAGATGACATACGTTTACAGAGTTTCCTTACAGAGGAGTTTCATCAGAGGCTAGAGGTACATGGGTGAATTAGATCGGACACCAATTCTGCGAGCCCACACTCTGGGAGAGAAAATGCCTGTACCCCCCCTCAAACCTCATGGAGGTTTGAATGTGTGGAGGGGACCGCTCATCCTGTCTCCCATGCCTCCTGCTCCTCAGGAGAAGTAACAGTTAATTTGATTATACCCCCACTGAGCCAGGAGTTTGAATACCAGCTCTAAAAACCTGGACCAGTTACTTCATTCTCCTAAGCCCTAGTTTTCTATGAAATGTGTAAGAATTACTAATGAGGCAGTGGTATAAACAGTGTTGAAAGACGAATGCTGTCTCAGACTACCTGGGGTTGAATCTGTGGAGGGCTGGTAAACCAGCTCTCCAAAAAGAAACTTCCTGATTTGTAGCATTTGCCAATTTCTGTAATCGATTCCATTCCCACCATGGCTGATTCCAAGCTACCTGCCCTTTTTGACAATCAGCTCACAAAATTCCTGAATGCTTAACAATTGGTTTTCAGCATTGTTGGTACCAGGTAGGGGAATCCAGGCCCTTCCCTCTTAGGGGAGGTAATCCAGGTGTTGTTGTTTTCCATGCCTCAGCTTCCTGTTCTGTAAACTGGACGTGACAATAATGGTATGTTTCAAGGGTTGTGCTGAAGATGAAATGAGATTGGACACCCAGGGTGCTTATCCGTTCCTGCTCAGACCACAGGAAACATTGAGCAGGTGTTACTCACCACTGTGAACACGGCGTTGCTGGCTGGGTGAGCGGCTCCACAGCGCCGGGAGCTTCTTCCAAGGTTCACCCAGTCTCAGTCATAGGCCTCTCCTGCACCCCAGTCCTATGGCCGGACGCCGAGTGAAAACTGACACACCGTAAAGTGCAATCTAGTTATTTATTAAATCGCTTCTTTTTTATTTCCATGTCTCCTTTAAGTCAAAGGGGGAACACGATCACCCAAAACCAGAAACCAAGCTGGAATCCGAGGCAAGAAGAGCTATGAAGAAAGCACACGCGGCATCATCCTCCGTCGCCCCAAACCTGAAAGAGAGCCCGAAGAAAAAGGTACTTTTCATCTCTTATGTTCAAAACATGCAGCAGCCTGCCACCTCTATGGTGGAGGGGGTAGTTTTCTCTGGTCTGCTGACAAATGAAAGCCACGGATCACAGACTATATCCACTAACAAAACTGCATCTGAAGTTTGTTTGTTTTTTTGAGATGGAGTCTCACCTCTGTCGCCGTAGTTAGAGTGCTGTGGTGTCATCATAGCTCCAGCAACCTCAAACTCTTGGGGTCAAGAAATCCTCCTGCTTCAGCTTCCCGAGTATCTGGGATTACATGCACCTGCCACCAGGCCCAGCTAGTTTTTCTATTTTTAGTAAAGATGGGATCTCTCTTTTTCTCAGGCTGTTCTCTAACTCTCGAGCTCATGCAATCCTCCCACCCAGCCTTCCAGAGTGCTAGGATCACAGGTGTGAGCAACTGTGCCCAGCCTGTCTAAGGCTTTACTCTTAATCTCTATCATCCTATGTCATGCTCTCAACAATAAATTCCGTGTACTTGTAGAATCCTACTCCCTATAACAATTAAAAAGAGAAGCTTGAATTAGTACTTAAATTGTATTTGGCATTCTATGTTTCAGGTCTAAGAGAACCAAAATTAACTCAAATATTAGCCTCCTGCTTTTTTTCCCTTAAAATTTTCTATATATCCCCCAAACAGATTATTTTCTTAGCACACTCAATCAAGATGAAATAAGCAAGCAGTTTCTGAAAATGATGACCATCCCAGGGGGGTGGTGGTCGAGTGGAGGCTACTCCATGTAGATAAACAGGGACGTGAAGTCCATTGCTTTGTGGGTAGCACATCAAAGGTCTGTGGGTTTGTAGGGTTAATAGTGGTAGTAATTCCTATACTTTTCCACTGTCTAAAGAGCTATATTTCTTTTTAGGAGAACAGAGATGGAGCTGGTCCATCCCTGGAGGCTCTAAATGTATCTTACAAAAATAAAAAATAAATGTGTAGACCAGGCACAGTGGCTTCTACCTGCAATCCCAGCTATTTGGGAGGCTGAGGCAGGAGGATCTCTTGAGCCAGGAATTCAAGTCTTCAGTGAGCTATGTTGACACCACTACACTCCAGCCTGGGTGACAGAGCAAGACCTCATCTCAAAAAAATAAAATAAAACAAAAATTGTAATTTGAGTCTGTTGTAGGGAAATGAGAGCCCCCAAGCCCAAATGGCTGTTCCTCATCCTTTTTCGCAGCCATGAGACAAATCAAAGGGGGTTTCCCTCTCATCCACTCTACCTGGTTACTGCCCTTTCTCTCCACCCTTTAAAATTGTCCTCTTATTAGCTGATAGTTTTATGTAAATAATAACATAATTTAGGCTTGGCGCTTGTAGCTCAAGCGGCTAAGGCACCAGCCACATACACCAAAGCTGGCGGGTTCGAATCCAGCCTGGGCCTGCCAAACAACAATGACAACTACAACCGAAAAATAGTCAGGTGTTGTGGTGGGCGCCTGTAGTCCCAGCTACTTGGGAGGCTGAGGTAAGAGAATCACTTAAGCCCAGGAGTTGGAGGTTGCTATGAGCTGTGACACCATGGCACTCTACCCAGGGTGACAGTTTGAGGCTCTGTCTCAGAGGAAAAAAGAACATAATTTAATTCTGAACCAGATTCTTTTCCTATGATTAGAGAGCAATACGTCTTGTAACAATAAACTTACCACTACATGCTCTGGAGATCCCATCCATGGTTCAATAAATTTTTTTTTTTTTTTTTTTTTTCTTGGAGACAGTTTCACTTCATCGCCTGTGGTAGAGTGCTGTAGCATCACAGCTCACAGCAACCTCAAACTCTTGGGCTCAAGCAATTCACTTGCTTCAGCCTCCCAAGTAGCTGGGACTAGCTCCCAACACCTGGCTATTTTTTAGAGACAGGGATCTCACTCTAACTCAAGTTGGTCTCAAACTTGTGAGCTCAAGCAATCCACCCACCTTGGCCTCCCAAAACAAAATTCTTGTGATTCCAAAGAAAAGTCTTTTGAGGAGAAAACCAACAAACAATAATCCTGGTCTCTTCAGACTCCAATCAGAAAGTCAAAAAGGAACTAATGAGAGAGCCCTGAGCGTTGTACTGAGGATGATATAAATCTCTGAAGCAATAGTTTGATTTTTCTAAATTAGCTCCTTGTAAGTTTCTTGAAAAGGTAGTCTCAAGCCTAGTGAGATGTGTGTTTTGAGTGTGAAACATCTTAAACACATATCTCCATAGCATGAGGGAAAATCTCTTATTGGTCAGTAAGCTTTAAGATGGAAATAGAGGCTGCTTTTGCCTCTTGTGTTATCTGCAGTAAAGCTGCTCTGTGTGTTTGCACTTCAAGCATGTAAGGAATGAGGAAGACGTGCAGGGACTTGCACAGAGCACTCGTACAGAATAACTCACGGGTGCCTAGGGTGGTGGTGTGATTTGCTTAACTTATTAACGCGGATATTTCGTTTCCCTTTCTAGTCTCTTCCAGGTGAGACACAAAGCCAGAGCAGTTTACCTTTAACTTGGTCTTTCCAGGAAGGCAGCCAATTGCCTGGTAGTTATAGTGGACATTTAATAGCTAACGCCCCCCAGCCGAAGTCGCTGAATGATTGCTTATCCTTCTCCAAGAGTTATGGCTCAGGGGGAACGGCCGACATGGCTGACCACACTTCCAGGCTGGACCCCACTAAGCTCTATGAGAAATGCAAGTTGGCCGATGGTAGGGCCTACAGCGGAGACCTGCTTCAGCCCTCTGCCTCCAGAGCCTACTCGGAGTACAGCCATCTGCACACATGGAATAAAAATGCTGCTCTGGGGAAAAATTCTCTTACTGAAAACTGCTATCCCAATTATTCTTTTCCTCTGACCAGCTGGCCTTGCAACTTCACTCCTTCCCAGAACTCTTCAGAACCTTTTTTCCAGCAGATTCCATTGGAACCACCTACAGCCAAAACTGGCTGTCACCCATTATGGCCAAATCCAGGGGGTAATTTTTATGATGAGAAGGTGCACATGGATTTTAACAGCTACATCCAATCCCCTCCGTACCACACACCTCAGGAAGACCCCTTTCTCCTCACCTGCACCTCTCAAACCCACCAGCAGTATTCACTGCCGAGCAAGAGCAGCAAGTGGGATTTTGAGGAAGACGTATCGTGCATGGGTTTGGATCACGGCAACAGCGAAATGCTCCTAAATCTCTGTCCCTTAAGATGACTCAAATCTTTCACAACTCCCCCACTAAGGGAAAAAAAAAAAAAAGCTGTTTGGGGAAATAACTGGAAGAATTTTCCTGGAAACTATTTTCTTTCTTTTTAAAAAATTTTTATCATTTTATTTTTGTGTACATATTTGCTTCAAATCAGTGACTTTCTAGGCCAGGTTCAGGTAACTGAAGGACTGAAGGACCCTCATAAGGAGTTTGTATTGTCTAGATCCGAGGTATACTGCAAACACGCTCTGGAGGAAAATGTGAAGGAGCATCTTTATAAAGACAGGCTTAGAAATTCTAATCTAGTAAGTCGTTTCTTTTCTCTTATGGCAGTGTTGATTCATACCTGACTGCTAGGCTGCCATTGACAGGTATAGCCAAGAAAACAGGGTATAGACCACCCAAAACAAGACCAGCCAGTCCACCCTGGGTTATGGTACAGGTCTCACAATTCAAATCACCTGTATTCAAAGGTTAACTCCCTCCACCCCCAAAAAAACTTTTTAAGCTTCGTGTGCTGTCAGAATGATATCACTACCCTTGGGAAGCCAGTGGCAGTATGAGCCTGTGTCACATTCAACACGTGTCAAAAAAAAAAAACACTGTTTGCTATTAGGCCACAGAGCAGCATTAAAATATGTTGATCCATGTTTAAGTAAATTCCTCCCTGATTCTGGAAGCTGGGTAATTTTTCTGGTTATGATACTGAAAATTACTGCGTTTTCCTTGGTAGTGTCATCTGTTTTATGGTTTTCCATCTTGAGCCGTCTGCTGTCCTTCTCCCAGGAGCCTCCCGCCATCTTTCTCAGCCACCCAGAACTCACCCCAACCTTTGTTCAGCTGGTCTGGGCTCAACCATCTTTTGAGGGTTTTTTGTTTGTTTGGGCTTTTTTGTTGTTGTTGTTTGCTTGTTTGAGACAGAGTCTCACCTTGTCCCCCTGGGTGGAATGCCATGACATTTTAGCTCAACTTAGCTGTGAGCTAACCTCAGTCTCTTGGGCTCAAGTGATCCTCTTGCCTCAGCCTCCCAAGTGATTCTCTAGCTGGGACTACAGGCACCTGCTGCAACGCCTGGCTATTTTTAGAGATGGGGTCTCACGCTTGCTCAGGATGATCTCAAACTCCTGAGCTCAGGCATCCGCCAGCCTCGGCCTCCCAGAGTGCTAGGATTACAGGTGTAAGCCATAACACCGGGCCCTGCAGCCACCTTTTGTAAACAATTTCCAAAACATAGCAACAGGTATTGGGAATCACAATAGGCAGGAGGTAAGACTTCTTTCTGTAAGCTTTTCAGCTTCTCCACCCCTCCAAGGCTTCCCTCCTTGGCAAAGAATGGAAACTTGTCTCACCTGTGCTGTCAAAGGCCTTCTGCTTCTCCCACACACTGTTTGGGGCCCTCAGCACCTCGGCTCCATGATCTTGTTGATACATGACACGCAGAGCAGGGATGTGAACAGTCCACCTTCCTGGGGCCTTAGCCATGCCTTACCTGTACTGACGGTAAAGAGCAAGAGAGAGGGTCGAAGATGGCATAGGTGAGCTTTTAGGTGGTGTAGAAAGCTGAGTATTTAAAGTACTGAATCCTTCATCTAGTCATGGAATTAGTTTATAAAATACGTATGTGGGGTTTTTGTTTGTGACAGCTCTGTTGCCCAGACTCGAATTCAGAGGCATCATCACAGCTCACTGAAGCTGTGGACTCTTGAGCTCAGGTGATCCTCCTTTTCTCAGCCTCCCAAGTAGCTGGGACTACAAGCACACACCACCACACTTGCCTAAATTTTCTCATTTTTAGTAGAGATAGGGGTCTCACTATATTGCCCAGTCTAGTCTCCAACTCCTGGCCTCAGGTGATCTTCCCAGATGAACCACCTCCCCCAGCCAAAATGTGTTTTCTAGATAATTTCTAAGACTTGTCAAGATAAGGGACATGACCTAACTTTATCTCATAAAGAACAACAAAATTAAAAGGTCACATGAAAAGAAATTCCAGTGACAGAAATGGTATCCTTGTCTGTCCTTTCTCCTGCCTCATGACATCCCCTTGCATGAAGACTTGGACATTGTACTGTTTATTCTTTATGGTGCCTAACTCAGTGACAGGTTCATGACATGTAGAAATGTTCACTTAGAAAAATAAATCTTTGTGCAATCAACAGGGCCATAGGTCCCCAGCCACATCTGAATGTTTCTTCCTCTTTGCCAAAGTGCTTTACAATAATGCTGAGCCTAGATATAAAATCTGGAGAGAACAATGCAATAAACAAGTACTTCCAAAAATGAATGATCTCTTTTTATTTTTTATTTATGATCTCTTGTTAATATGAATAGTAACAAATGCATGTGATACAGAATTTTAAAGTTAAAAAAAAGTCCTGGTCAGCGCCTGTGGCTCAAAGGAGTAGGGCGCCGGCCCCAGATGCCAGAGGTGGTGGGTTCAAACCCAGCCCGGCCAAAAACTGCAAAGAAAAAAAAGTCCTGTTCCTTGTCTCCCTATGGCACTGACTGGTTTCTTGTATATCTTCCAGAGAGTAGAGACATTGTTTGCATATGTATGTATATATTGTTGTATGTAGTTGATATGAATATAATATTATTACATATGCTTTTTTTTTTTTTTGAGACAGAGCCTCAAGCTGTCACCCTGGGTAGAGTACTGTGGCATCACAGCTCACAGCAATCTCCAACTCATGGGCTTACGCAATTCTCTTGCCTCAGCCTCCCAAGTAGCTGGGACCACAGGTGCCCACCACAACGCCCAGCTATTTTTTGGTTAGAGTTGTCATTGTTTGGCAGGCCCGGGCTGGATTGGAACCCACCAGCTCTGGTGTATGTGGCTGGCGCATTAGCTGCTTGAGCTACATGCACCGAGCTATATGCTTAATGTATATATACACACAAAAATGGTATCATACAAGATTCATTTCTTTTTTATTTTTTTTGAGACAGAATCTATGTCACCCTCGGTAGAATGCCATGGCAACACAGCTCACAGCAACCTCAAACACAGAGGCCCACGCAATTCTCTTGCCTCAGCCTCCCTTGTTGCTGGGACTACAGGAGGCCGCCACAACACCCAGCTATTTTTTGTTGTTCGTTTAGCAGGCTTGGGCCAGGTTTGAACCCACCAGCCCTGGTGCATGTGGCTGATGCCCTAACCGCTGATCTATGGGCACTGAGCCCCATTTCCTTATTTTTAGTATAGATAGGATCTCATTGTTGCTCAGGCTGGTCTTGAACTCCTGACCTCACACTATCCTGCCATAGCCTCTAAGGGGTGTTACAATTACAGGCATGAGCCACTGTGCTGGGCTTCAGATTCATTTCCAACATAGATTTGGTCATATTTTTTTTTTTTTATTTCACTATAAGTTTTGTCATTTTAAGGCACAATTTGAACATCAGGGCCTAATAAACATGTAGGATCACAGCTGCCCCGTTTTTAATGGTGCATTATACATTACATGACTATTGTAATTAAATAGTCCCCTACTGGTAAACATTTAGATTGGCTTGAATTTATTTGTTTAAGTGCAGCATTTATCAAAGCATAAGGTACATACGGAAGAGTGCCCATAGCAGGTAGCTCAATAAATTATCCTAAGACACCGGTCTAGCCACCACCTACTTAGTACACATTCTTAACTGGTAAACATTTAGATTGGTTTGATTTTGTTTAAGTGTAGCATTTATCGAAGCATAACGCACATATGGAAGAGTGCCCACGGCAGGTAGCTCAATTACCCTAACACACCAGTCTAACCACCTACTTAGTGTACATTCTTAGAATTTAGACTTCTACGCAACACCATCCATGAGGATCATCATATTGTTGTGTGTAGCTGTCATTGTTTATTTTCATTGCTGTGCTAAATTTCTTTATTTTCACCCCAAAATGGACTGAAAGAGCTAAAGAGACAGTGACTGTCTAGAGAGAACTTAAGTTTGTGTGAGTCCAAGACTTTCTGGTATTGTAAACATTTTACCTCCACTAGACTAGACTGTTATTCCAAAAATTTTTTGGCTTTAAAACACTATAATCTTATATTTATCAAAGCAAGAACATGTATGTAGCTTAAAGGTCAGGCTGAGGTGGGAGGATCACTGGAGCCCAGGAGTTTGAGGCTGTAATTACATATGATTGCACCACTGTACTCCAGCCTGGGTGACAGAATGGGATCCTGTTTCAATAAATTGGTAATTTTTTTTTTTTTTTTTTGAGACAGAGTCTCTGTTGCCTGAGCTAAAGTGCCTGGGTGTCATCATAGCTCACTGCAACCTCAACGTCCTGACCTCAAGCAATCCTTCTGCTTCAGCCTCCCCAAAGTAGCTGAGACAGGCACAAACAACTGCACCCAGCTAGTTTTGTATTTTTTTTAATAGATATGGGGTCTTGCTATGTTGCTCAGGCTGGTCTTGGACTTTTGGCTTCAAGTCATCATCTCCCTGCCTCGGCCTCCAACAGTGCTAGAAGTACAGGCATGAGCCCCCTCACTGGCCAAGTTCAATAAATGTCGACCTCTGTACAAGTGGTAGAGATGCTGTCTGGGTGGCCAGCTGGGTCCTTCCAAGCTCCCTGGATGAGAGAGAGAGGGAGACCATTCAAAATGGGGTAAGGGGAGGCCTGGGGAAGGAGAATGGGAGATAAACACATTTATGTGGTGATGGATAAAAGGAGAAGATGAATTTAAAAACCAGAACCAGGTGGCGCCTGTGCCTCAGTGGTAGGGGGCCAGCCACATACACGGAGGCTGGAGGGTTCTAACCTGGCCTGGGCCAGTTAAAACAACAATGACAACTGCAACAAAAAAAATAGGTGTTGTGGCAGGCGCCTGTAGTCCCAGCTATTTGGGAGGCTAAGGCAAGAGAATCACTTAAGCCCAAGAGTTGGAGGTTGCTGTGAGCTGTGATGCCACAGCACTCTACTGAGGGTGCCATAGTGAGACTCTTTCTTAAATAAACAATACATAAATAAATAAATAAATAAATAAATAAAATGTCTTTAAAAAACAAAACAAAACCAGAACCAGTTCTTAAAATTTCATTTGAACATTTGATGTTCAAAACAGAAGCAATAATGTCCAGTTTCTGACTAGACCCTTTCCCTCAAAATTGGAGCATTGTCCTGTGAGAAGAGGAGAAGGTGTCTGGTCCTGGGTGATTTTAATAGTTTATTTACTCATCCCACAAATATGTACATAGAGGCCACCTCTACAGCAGTCCTGCCTTGACCAGGACAGTGGACACATGCCCCATCAAGTCCTTTTCCTAATTGTCTTTTACCCAGCTAAGAAAAAATTATGTTGGATATCTGAGTCAGTATCTTCTGCTAAGCTTTGGGATTGTTGATCTGTCACAAAGAACTTGTGTTCCCTTTGGTATAAAATAAAATACAATAATTGGACAGTAACTGGATATAAGGTCGTTTTTGCTAATTCAGGGTGAGACTTTAATTTTGCTAATTCAGGGTGAGTTCTTGTTCCTTCGTGTTCCTTTTGGGGGGACTTCATGCCAGCAGTTTTCTTCTTGTGAATGTAGCAGGAACAGAATTGCTGTCCTCTTTTCTTTGTGCAGAGTAAATAGCTGCATCCAGTTCCCTGCCAGCGGGGCTCTTCACATGCCCTTGATAGACCCTGTAAGGACTGTATTTTCCCAGATCCTTGGACACACTCGTATTCTCACAGGTCATAAGGGAGCTGGAGAACACTCCTTTGGAGAGCTAATGTCCATGAGCTGTTGAAACTCCATTCCAAGAGACTGAAAGTTTTCTACAAAGATCAGAAAAGAAGGTTAAATATTGACAGTTTTGAATGAGAGCTTAGAGTGTGCCAGATATTGCGCCAAATGCTTTACAGAATTTATTTCGTCTTCCAAAGGATTATGTAGAAAGTTTTCCTCATTTCACAACCAAGGAAACTGAACTCTGAGATGTTGTGTACAAGAGAACAGCATGAAGTCATGATTAGTTAAGAGTATGATTTTTTTTTTTTTTTTTTTTTTGTAGAGACAGAGTCTCACTTTACCGCCCTCGGTGGAGTGCCTCACAGCAACCTCCAGCTCCTGGGCTTCCGCGATTCTCCTGCCTCAGCCTCCCGAGCAGCTGAGACTACAGGCACCTGCCACAACACCCAGGTATTTTTTGGTTGCAGTTCGGCTGGGGCTGGGTTTGAACCCACCACCCTTGGTATATGGGGTCGGGGCCCTACTCACTGAGCCACAGGCGCCTGTGATCCTTCAAACCAGGCTTTGAACCATCAAACCATTACTTAGTACACTGTGTGTGCGTGTGTGTGGTTACGTGGGGTTCCCAGTTGTCTTCCTTTTCAGAGTCAGTGAAAATTTTCAAGACAGTCTTTGCCTGTCAGGGAAACTGCAGGGGTGTTGCTACTTCAAGTAATTGTGAGTCTCACACACTCTATCGTTAAGGTTTCTTTCGTATCTTATGTCAGATCCATTTCAAAATCTTTTCAGGTTATTTAACCTTATACATAACCACAGAAATGCAAGGTAAAACTAACCAAGATTCCGTTTTTACCTATTAGATTAGTGATAATCTAAAACTTTGACCATACCTGGCAGCCTGAGTACTCTGACACATATTGATGATGGTGGGCATATTAATCGGTACAATCACGGGGAGGGAAATTTCATAATATCTTTCAAAATTACAAATGGATTTGCCCTTTGCTCTAACAATTCCACTTTTGAGATTTATTCTAAAGATATACCAGTGTGTGTGTGAAATGATGAGGATACACATTTACCCACTGGAGCACTCTCCGAGTAGCAAATGTTTAAAAACAAATCAAATATCCATCAGTAGGGACCAGCTAAGGAAATCATGAATTAACCATTCAGTGGAATAGTATGGAGTTCTCTGATGATTAAGGATGATGAGCTTTTTTTCATGTGTTTGTAGATCGTGCGTCTGTCTTCTTTAGAGAAGTTTCTCTTCAAGTCCCTTGCCCACCCTGAAAAGAATAAGGCCCTTCAGCTCATACCCTTGCAGAAAGAACTCCAAAACACTTTTTTCAGGGGGGAGACAGGGTCTCACTCTTGTCGCACTTGGTAGAGTGCCGTAATGTCATAGCTCACAGCAACCTCAAACTTGGGCTCAAGTGATCCTTTTGCCTCAGCCTCCTGAGTAGCTGGGACCACAGGTGCCCACCACAATGCCCAGCTAGTTTTCTCTATTTTTGGTAGAGATAGGGGTCTCGCTCTTGCTCAGGCTGATCCTGAACTCCTGATCTCAAGCAATCCACCCACCCCAGCCTCCCAGAGTGCCAGGATTACAAGCGTGAGTCACTGCACCTGGCCTCCAAAACATATTGTTAAGAGAAATATTTAAAAGATGTAAAAACTGTATGTACTATATGCTAGTTGCATTGTGTAGAAAAAAAATTAAAAATTTTTAAGCTGGGGATGGTGGCTCATACCTGTAATCCTAGCCGAGGTTGGTGAATAGCTTGAGCTCTGGAGTTGGAGACCAGCCTAAGTGACAGTGTAACCTACTAAAAATAGAAAAATTAAGCCAGTGTTGTGACAGGTACCTATAGTCCTAGCTACTCGAGAGGCTGAGGCAGGATGTTCACCTGACCAGAGGAGTTTGAGGTTGCTGTGAGTAGGCTGAGACCACTGCATTCCAGCCCAGGTGACAGAGTGAGACCCTGTCTCAAAAAGAAAAAGAAATCCACTCCCATTGGTCAGGAAACACAATAGGA
The DNA here is from genome assembly GCA_963574355.1 of Loris lydekkerianus. NCBI lineage: Eukaryota > Metazoa > Chordata > Mammalia > Primates > Lorisidae > Loris > Loris lydekkerianus. The sequence goes on from CAUYPK010063480.1 coordinate 56,568, forward strand.
AAAGTCAAAATGTTCAACATTCCCCATGTAACCCATTTGAAATAGGAAAAGACAAGCCAGCCTAATGGTGACCAAAAGAAATGCGTTCCAAGTAATAAATTAGGCAGTGAATGATAATTTCCTTGCAGAATTTCTTAAATTCTGAAAAGAATATGCCACATGACTCCTTTAAGTCACAACCTAGAATTCACTATGATAAACACAACTTAAACACAAGTTTTCTGAGAAAAGAAAGGCCCAGAGATAATATTTCTATTGGTTCCAAATATTCCTGAACTGGTCAGGGAGCCAAGGGGCTCCCTGAAGGTCCCAGCATGATCGTGTTGCTTAGAACAAAATAAAGCCTTCCCAAATCGTAGCCACTGTTCTTAAACAGACATGCTGGTCTTCCAATTTATCTGTCACCTCATGTAACCTGACAACATATATGTCAACATGTTGACAGTCACCTCAATTCTATGAAAAAGTTCTTTTTAAATTATATTTTAGTAGGGAGGTGCATCTCTCTGTATGTGCATACAATGTGGTAGTGTTGGTGTTCTTTTTCTTTCTTTTTTTTTAATTGTTAAATCGTAGCTGGGTACATTAGTGCAGTCAAAGGGTACAATGTGCTGGTTTCATATACAATCTGAAATATTCTCGTCAAACTGCTCAACGTAGCCTTCATGGCATTTTCTTAGTTATTTGTATATAGACATTTGTATTCTGCCTTTAGTTAGTTTCACCTGTACCTATTCTAAGATGCACCGTAGGTGTGGCCCCACCTATTACCCTCCCTACACCCTAACCTCCCCCCTCCCTTCCCCTTCCTTGGCCCTTTCCTCATAGTCTTGTGCTATAGTTGGGTTATAGCCTTCATGTGAAAACTATAATTTAGCTTCATAGTAGGGCTGAGTGCATTGGATACTTTTTCTTCCATTCCTGAGATACTTTGCTAAGAAGAATATGTTCTAGCTCCATCCATAATATTCCATGGTATACATGTACCACAATTTGCTAGTCCATTTGTGGGTCAACGGGCACTTGGGCTTCTTCCATGACTTAGCAATTATGAATTGGGCTGCAATAAACATTCTGGTACAGATGTCTCTGTTATATTGTGATTTTTGGTCTTCTGGGTATATACCTAGTAAAGGAATTATGGGATCAAATGGCAGGTCTATTTTTAGATCTCTAAGTATTCTCCAAACATCCTTCCAGAAGGAACATATTAGTGTGCATTCCCCACCAGCAGCATAGAAGTGTGCCCTTTTCTCCACATCTACACCATCATCTCTGGTTTTGGGATTTTGTTATGTGGGCTACTGTTACTGGGGTTAGGTGATATCTCAAAGTAGTTTTGATTTGCATTTCTCTGATGATTAAGGATGATGAGCTTTTTTTCATGTGTTTGTAGATCGTGCGTCTGTCTTCTTTAGAGAAGTTTCTCTTCAAGTCCCTTGCCCACCCT
>CAUYPK010063481.1:0-10078 GCA_963574355.1 Loris lydekkerianus
CCCAATTTTGGGGGGAGGATTTGTGGTTTTATGCCAATGTACACTAATCAGGCCAACATCTTTATCATCTTTATAAAAAAAAAAAAAAAAAAAAAAAAAAAAAGGCTCCCAAATAGCTGAGACTACAGGCACTCACTGTGACATCGCTGGCCGCTGGCACATTATTCTATTTTTAGTAGCGACTGGGTTTTCCTCTTGCTCAGGCTGGTCTTAAACTCGAACTCAAGGGATCCTCCCACCTCAATGTCCCAAGTAGCTGGACTACAGCTACAGAAATAGAGGTGCATTCCACCACAGCTGGTTAATTTTCTGTATTTTGTAGAGGGGGGGAGGGGAAGTACCTCACTATGTTGTTGCTCAGGTTGGTCTTGAACTCGTGACCTCAAGCAATCCTCCCTCCTCAGACTCACAAAGTGCTAGGAGTACAGGCATGAGCCACCACACTCAGCCAGGAATGAAGTATTTTATTTTTTTGAGATAAGAGTCTCACTCGGTCTCCTGGGCTGGAGTGCCAAGGCACTGGGCCTAGCTCATGGCAACTTCAAACTCCTGGCTTTTTTTTGAGACAAAGTCTCACTCTGTTGCCCTGGTTAGAGTACTGTAGTGTCATAACTCACAGCAACCTCAAACTCACAGGCTTGAGCAATCCTCTTGCCTCAGCCTCCTAAGTAGCTGGGACTATTACAGGCACCTGCCATATAAATCTGGATTTATTATTATTATTATTATTATTTTTAGACAGAGTCTCACTTATTAACCCTCAGTAGAGTACTGTAACGTCACAGCTCACAGCAACTTCCAAATCTTTGGGCTTAGGCGATTCTCTTGCCTCAGCCTCCCGAGTAGCTGGGACTACAGGCGAAGATCTTTTTAATAGAGACAGGTTTTGTTCTTGCTCAAGCTGGTTGTGAACTCCTGATCTCAAGCAATTCACCTTCCTCAGCCTCCCAGAGGGCTAGGATTATAAATTGAACCATGATACCTGGCCAACCTCAAACTCCTGGCTTTAAGTAATCCTCCTGCCTCAACCTCTGGAATACATGGGACTATAGAAGCCCAACGTAACGCCCAGCTAATTTTTCAACTTTTGTAGAGATGGGGGTCTCACTCTTGCTTAGGCTGGTCCTAAACTCAGGAGCTCAAGCTTCCTGTCTCAGTCTCCCAGAGGGCTAGGATTATAGCCAATAATCCCTGGCCAAGAGTATATTCTAATGAAAAGCAAGTAGAAAAAAGTGTAAGTTCCTTTATTATTATTATTATTTTTTGCAGTATTTTTTTTTTTTTGGACGGGGCTGGGTCAGAACCCACCACCTCTGGCATATGGGGTTGGTGCCCTACTCCTTTGAGCTACAGGCACCATCCTTTAACCTTTTTTTTTTTTTTTAAAGCTTGGCATCAGTAATTCAGAGACTTTTTTTTTTTTTAAAGAAACAGTTTCTTGCTCTGTTACCCAGGCTGAAGTGCAGTGGCCCAATCATAGGTCACTGTAGCCTTGAACTCCTGGGCTCAACTTATCCTCCTGCTTTAGCCTCTCCGCCTCCTGAGACTAAAGGCTTTTGCCAGGAAGCCTTGTCTAGGAAATTCAAAGTTATGTATCAAACAGTATCTGTACCTTTGCAGAGTAAAAATCAAAGTGTTACTTAGACAACAATCTAAGTATTTATGAATATTAATTTGAATGACTGACTATTCAAATTACTATTACTGACTATTCAAAGTACTATTCCATAAAGTTCATTGGATATAAGAAACTCATTCTCTGAGAATTTACTTCAGGGGAACTAGAAATGGCATTAGCATTATTAGGTCAGCAATCTGCTTTAAAGAAAATACTAAAGGATGGGCTGCACCTGTAACTCAAGTGGGTAGGGCACCGGCTATGCATACCAGGCAGGCGGGTTTGACCCCAGCCTAGGCCTGCTAAACAACAATAACAACTGCAACAACAACAAAAATAGCCCATGTTGTGGCAGGTGCCTGTGCTCCCAGCTACTTGGGAGTCTGAGGCAAGAGAATCACTTAAGCCCAAGAGTTGCTGTGAGGTTGTATCACTGTGGCACTCTACCAAGGGTGACAAAGTGAGACTCTGTCTCAAAAAAAAAAAAAAGAAAAGTAACACTTCACGTACTTGTATTAATTCTGCTTTTCTCATTCTTATTGCATTTTCCATATTGTTACTTGGTATTATCGTTGAATGCTTATATATTTTCTCACCAAATGGATGTTATTTATATTTAGTCATTCTTCTATTAGTATAAATTTAGGCCACCATTTATACTTTCTAGTGTGTCTTCTATATAAGAGCTGTAACTTTCGAATTTTCCCCATTATTACAACTGGCATTTAAAAGGGTATTAAGCATTTAGAAAAAGAAATTTAATATTGTTTCTATTTACAGAGTAAAATCAAAAGTTCATTAAATTGGAGTTAATTATTTTGTGGAAAATGTTATTATAAAATTCAACAAGAATGGCCAGTAGGGAAAAGAAAACAGCTTACTCTAAAGCAGTATGTATGCCTTTGTGCGTGAGTACATGAGTATACAGAACTCTATGCTTTATAGCAATGGGTGCTTTCAGGAGAAGATACACAGGGACGCAGATACATATGTAAATATACAGAAAGAAAGAGATAAGGAATTAGTGTGACTTTTGTTGTTCCTTGAGAAACAATGATTATATATCTGTAACATTATATAATGCCTCTTAAAGATGACTGAATATAAACTTTAAAAGAGTTAACAAGTAAAACACACAAAAGCTGATCATGGTTGTAACAACCTACAAACAGAAAATGATAGTTTCAACTTTTTAAAGAATTTTCTTTAAAAAGCAGCCTAACTTTCCTTTTTCAGAATTTCCCAAAGCAGAAGGGACAGATTTTGCCTTCCCCACTTGACAAATAAAAAACAGGAGCAGAGGCAATTACTGACAGAACTAGGAGTACTATTTTCACCTTTCTAACTATTTCCAACAGTGCACCTAGAGAAAACACACACCTAAAACCCCAAAGATGGAATAACAACTCTGTAAAGTGGCAGATTTCACTATTTCCAAAATTTCAGGGGAATGGAAATTTTAGAATAATGATTAAGTCAAAATTGAACACATTAACAAAAAAGCTGCATGCATCAACAGCTTTCCCTAAGATTCTATTACAGTATTTACCTCCATGGCCTGCAAAAATTAATCTACTTCAGGCACTTCGGAAAATAACTAGGGGTGTCCAACCTGTGGCCCATTGGCCACATGTTGGGTTTTGTGAGGACTTTTTTTGCTCATCTGTGGTGTTGGATATTATGAAAAGTATGCATGGACCTTTTTTCCTAATTAGCTTTCAGCTTTTGTTAGTGTTTATATATTTAATGTGTGGCCCACCGAAGACAATTCTTATTCTTCTAATGTGTGGCAGAGGGAACAAAAACACTGGACAGTCTTATTACCATAAAGCACATTTAAATGATACAAATGAGAAAAGATGATTATTATAAAAATTAGCAATCAGGGCGATACCTGTGGCTCAAAGGAGTAGGGAACCAGCCCCATGTACCAGAGGTGGTGGGTTCAAACCTAGCCCTGGCCAAAAAAAACCCCCAAAAAACAAAACAAAACAAAACAAACTGCAAACAAACAAACAACAACAACAGAAAAAAAACAAAAAAACAAAACAGCAATCAGAAACCTCTCTACTTTTGAGTATATTAAAATATGCTAGGGTGGTGCTCAGAGAGTAGGGCAAAACCTGGCCCTGGCCAAAAAGAAGAAAAGAATGGCTAAAAAAAAAAAAAAAATACACACACACACACACACACACATACATATAAAGACATACACTAGTATGTTCTCTAGCAAATTTCTCTGCCAACTTCCTTAAGGAAGATTCAACATTGAATTAATATAAAAACCAAACAAACTTCATAAAACATGCTCTTTTTCAGGGGACGGGGTATAGCAGTTAAATGGCTAACAGAAAAAACGTGAACTTGAGTCAATAGTTAATAATCCAAGACAAATTCTAGACAAATGATGTTTTGTTAACTCTTGAATAGAAAATAGTGATTCGGTGATTAACATATTCCTACACTTCCTAAACTATATAAAGCTGTTTTCCCCACATATTTAGAATTTCCCTTAGGAAGCATTTAACTTTAGAAAAGGTCGTTTTGGTTAACAGTTTTCTTTTCTCTTTCCTGTAAACTAAGAGCATAACATTAAGAACTAGAGTTGGAATGAGACAGGCTACCCTGAGAACAGAGGAGGATTTGAGATCTAATAAAAGGACATTTTTCTATATTCATAATACAACCAGAAGTATATGTGAGAAGTAATACCTCCCCATTCCAGCACCCCCTTACATAACAAACCTAAATGTCATCAATTCTATTATGGCATTTTGATAACTATACTTGATTATCCTTAATACTAAAACAATAGAGAGATACCAAAGAAAGCAAATTTGAAATGGTATTGTCTTTATATAATGCTAATATAAAAAGATTCACAATTTCAACAAAATTCTTGTTACAAAAATGAACAGCATTATTCAGCCAAAGCAGAGGGTTTTAAGTGTACATATATATCACATATTTTAGGGCATCATTTTAAAGATATTGTTAAATATACAGCAAAATAACATCATACAAATCAGAAGTCATATTTTACTATTTGTTTTTTAAGTCAACCCAACTTGTGGTTAAGATTTTTTCTTTTTTTTTTTTAAGTTCAAAAATAAATGAACCTATTAGTTAACTGTGTCCTAAAACTACATACTTTAATACAATCAGGTTGAATGAGGTGATATATTCTTGAAAAGGCAATAACATATATGCCTTATAAAATAATGTTTAGGAACAATTTAATGAACAGAAAATTACAGAAGGAAGTAAATAAAATATGTAATAATGATCCTTTTGCGATTATTGGGACATAGAAACCATAGAAGTACTATAAAAAGAAACTATAGGTTTTATTTAGCAATCACAGAAGAAAAGATAAATTTTTGAATATATACATCTCAAAATTTCTGTGTGGCTTAAAAAAAACACCATAGATAAGTATAAGACAAATAAATTGGAAAAAAATATTTGGAGCAAAAGCTAAAATCTATGAAATCAACTTTCTTTAGAGATAAAGTCTCACTTTATCACCCTTGGTAGAATGCTGTGGAGTCACAGCTCACAGCAGCCTCCAACTCCTGGGCTTAGGCAATTCTCTTGCCTCAGTCTTCCTAGTAGCTGGGACTACAGGCGCCCACCACAATGCCTGGCTGTTTTTTTTTTTGTTGCAGTTTGGCGGGGGTCTGGGTTTGAACCCGCCACCCTCGGTATATGGGGCTGGCGCCCTACCCACTGAGCCACAGGCTCCACCTAACATACATACATACATACATACATACATACATACATACATATATCTTTTTTTGTTTGTTTGTTTTGATTTTTTTCATATATATATTTTTTGAGACAGTGTCTCAGTATGCCGCCCTTGCTAGAGTACTGTGGTGTCACAGCTCACAGCAACTTCCAACTCTTGGTCTTAAGCAATTCTCTTGCCTCAGCCTCCCAAGTAGCTAGGACTACACAACGCCTGCCTATTTTTTTTGTAGTTGCAGTTGTCATTGTTGTTTAGCTGGCCTGGGCTGGGTTTGAACCCGCCAGCCTTGGCATGTGGTGGGTGCCGTAAGCACTGTGCTACAGGTGCAAGACCAATATTGTAATTAAAAAACTGTGGCAAAAGACAAATGAATTAAACCTTATGTAGCAAAGGAAACAAAATGACTCAAATTTTTGAGATGTCTACCACTTCACTTAGAAAATGAGAAATATAAAAAATATTGAGATATCATTTTAACCTCTCAATTGACAAGACCAAGAAATTTAATATCACATCTTTGGCAAGAAAGTGAAACCGGCATTTTTATGACATGTAAATTGGTGTAATCTCTCTGGATGCCAATTCAGAAATAAGCATTCAAATTAAAAATGTTTATGCCCTAAGCCTTAGTTATTTTACTTTCAGGAATTTATTTTATAAATGTAATTTTATTCACATATGTAAACACATACATGAATATTTATTGTACCACCATGTAATAATAAGAGATCGGCACCCATATGCTAGAGGTGGCAGGTTCAAACCCAGCCCTGGCCAAAAACTGCAAAAAAAAAAAAAAGAGATCGGAACCACGTCCATTAACAGTGGATTAAATTATGACTTGGTCATACAAAAGAATATTATCCCCGTATTCAAAGAATGAGCTGGGGCAGCGCCTGTGGCTCAAAGGAGTAGGGTGATGGCCCCATATGCCGGAGGTGGCGGGTTCAAACCCAGCCCATGCCAAAAAACTGCAAAAAAAAAAAAAAAAAAAAAAAAGAATGACCTGGCGCTCTACATTAGTATGAAAGGCTCTTAAGATATTATGTTCTTTAAAGGTATGTATAAGATGATATGGTTAGTGTGGAAGGAAAAAGGGACATATCCACATGCTTGTAGTGGTACTGAAGAGCTCTGGAACAACACTTAGTCTGGTTCCTTCCCTCTATGGAGGGGAACATGGTGGCTGTGGACAGTTGTGGGATGAAGACTGACTTTTCACTGTATATCCTTTTTAATTTTCTATCTTGAGAATGAACACACATCCTAATAAAACATCATTTTGTTTAGTTACATGAGGCCTTATATTGAAACATATCCCAAACTATATTCTCCAGGAACAATTCCATAAGCTAGGGGTCATGGAGTATTATAAGAAATACCCCTCAAAACAAAAAAATCTCAGTAACTGCTGAAGAAAAGTTCACAATAAAAATTGAAGAAACAGGCTTGGTGCCCGTAGCTCAGTGGTTAAGGCACTTGGCCACATGCTGGGCAGGTAGGTTTGAACCCGACCAGGGCCTGCCAAATGACAATAATAATAATAACAGCCTGGCAATGGGGCAGGTGCCTGTAGTCCCAGCTACTTGGGAGGCTAAGGTAAGAGAACAGCTTAAGCCCAAGAGTTTGAGGTTGCTGTGAGCTGTGTTGCCACTGCATTCTATAGAGGGTGACATAGTGACACTATCTCAAAAATAAATATATAAATAAATAAATGAATAAATAAAAATTGAAGAAACAATAGGAGGAAGCACACATGACAGAGACAAGAAGTGGTATCTGAAGAACAAAATACTAGGAGCAGACTTAAGAACTACAGTAAGTTGGGCGGTGCCTGTGGCTCAGTGAGTAGGGCACAGACCCCATATACGGAGGGTGTTGGGTTCAAACCAGGCTCTGGACGAACTGCCAAAAAATAGTCGGGCATTGTGGCAGGCGCCTGTAGTCCCAGCTATTCTGGAGGCTGAGGCAAGAGAATCACTGAAGCCCAGGAACTGGAGTTTGCTGTGAGCTGTGTGATGCCACAGCACTCTATGGAGGGTGATAAAGTGAGACTCTGTCTCTACAAAAAAAGAAAAAAAAAAAGAACTACAGTAAGTTTAATCTAAATTATTAAGAATTAAGAAATGAGACATAAGAAGGAAAGGTTAAGAGACACAAAGAACAGAATGAAATGCTTATGTATATCTATTAAGACAGCCAAAGGAACAAAGCATGAGAAAGGCAACAAGTGAAAAAATGGGTTAAAAATCTTCTGAAATAAATGAAGGACACTTATCTGCAGAATTTAGTAGAGTCTAGCTCATGTTAAATAAAATCAAATCCACACCTGGACAAACCCTGGCAAAAGAGCAGAGCCCTAAAGACAAAGAAAAAAATTTCAACTACAACCAAAAGGGAAAACCAGATAAAGGTAAGAAAAACTACAAGCAGACTGTTTATCAAGAAGCAAAGGACAGTGGCATAAAACTAATGATGATCTGAGTTAGTCAATCTACAATTTTATATATTTAACCCAAACTGTTACTCCTCAATGAGGACAGATAATTAATTTTTTTCATATTAAGTAACTATAGGACGTACTTCACTAAAATGAACATTGAACTCCAAAGAAATGAGATGCAAGAAATAAAACTATTTTAAAACATCGTAAGTATATTGGTAAATTTAAATGAGGACTATTTAAAAAAAACATTATTTAACCAATTTTGGGGTAGAGTTTAAAAAAATATAGTGGAACTACAAGTCTAATAGTGATACTGTGGAAAATAAAGGGGAAGGATTAGAGTTAAAGCTTTCTTGCTGGGCACGGTGCCTCACACCTGTAATCCCAGCACTGTGGGAAGCTGATTAGGGAGAATTGCTTGAGCTCAGGAGTTCGTGACTTGCCTGTGAGACAGTGAGACCCCGACTCATGAAAAAAACGGAAAAACATGAAGGAGATAAATTCTCCATCTTTCTTTAAGGCTGCATAATATTCCATGGTGTACATATATCACAATTTATTAATCCATTTGTGGATCGAGGGGCACTTGGGCGTGTCAAACTGTTTATAAAACCAGTGTATGGTGCCCTATGATCGCATTAATGTACACAGCTATGATTTAATATTAATTAAAAAATGGAAAACCCAGCTGGGCGCCGCGGCGAGCGTCTGTAATCCCAGCAGCTTAGGCAGCTGGGTGCCCATAGCCCAAGTCTGAGGTTGCAGTGAGCTACCACGCCCACTGCCCTCTGCACAGGGGCATAGGGTGGGGTCCTGTCTCAACCAAAAAAAAAAAAAAGTAAAGAAATATAAATTAAAAAAGCCAAAACATAAAATAAAATAAAATAGAGTTAAAGCTTTCTCATGAGTGCTACAAAACTCCAGAGGACACTACTCACATTTGTAGCTGTGGCAGTTTTGTTTGTTTGTTTGTTTATTTATTTATTTATTTATTTTGAGACAGGGTCTCAAGCTGTCACCCTGGATAGAGCGCTGTGGTGTCACAGTTCACAGCAACCTCCAGCTCTTGGGCTTAAATGATTCTCTTGCCTCAGTCTCCCAAGTAGCTGGGAATATAGGCACCTGTCACAACACCTGGCTATTTTTTTTTTTTTTTGGTTGTAATTGTCATTGTTTGGCAGGCCAGGGCTGGATTCAAACCCGCCAGCTCCGATTTATGTGGCTGGTGCCCTAGCTGTTTGAGCTACAGGTACCAAGCCAAGTATTTTACATTTATTAAGAAATATCTGACGAACACCAGTAAAGTGTCTCAAAGAGGCAATTTTTTCTAATTCATGATGTTTGGCTACAATTCATATACTGTTGAGAAGGACGGGCTAGTTGTCTACAGCAAAAATTTAAAGAAATTGTGTGGGTGTTGTGGCTCATGCTTGTAACCCTACCACTCTGGGAAGCTGAGGCGGGTGGACTGCCCTAAGCTCACAGGTTTGAGACCAGCCTGAGCAAGAGCTAGACCCTGTCTCTAAAAAAATCACTGGGCATTGTGGTGGGTGCCTGTAGTGTCATCTACTTTTGAGGCTGAGGCAAGAGAATCGTTTGAACCCAAGAGTTTGAGGCTGCTATGAGCTATGGCGCCACAGTATATATACTACCGAGGGCAACAAAGTGAGACTCTGTCTCAAACAAACAAACAAAAAAAAATTAAATCACCAGAAGACTAGAAATAGAAGGCATCCAACTCAGTAGAGAGAAAAAGTAGAAGAAACAACAATAATAATGAAAAAATCAATCTGATTAAAGAAAAACAGTAGGAAAAGAGGCAAAGGAAAGTAAAGAGAAACCAAAATAAGATGGTGATTGTCGAAATAATTACAAAGCATATAAAAAACAATTAAGCTATTAAAAGACAGAGTGTTAACCAAAGACGGGTAAGATCACTCTGCATTCAGTCAACCTAAGACAAGGACCAAACCATTGATGTTTGTATCCCCATGACAGGTAAGACTGAAACTGCAAGAGCAGGCAACCTAAGACAGGGACTATGTTTATCCGCCATACAAAAAACAAAAGAGGGAATTGTTGGGCCCTGCCATGTGCCTGAGGCCTAGTGCAACTTCCAGAGCCTGACTAGAAGTAGATCCATTGAGCTACTTCTGCGTAGCAATGACTCAGCAAGGCCCGGCCTGAAACTGCCTCTACCTAGATACAGCCAACGTGGTACCATGCCATTGGCCCAACCCTGTCACGCACCTCATCCCCC
>CAUYPK010063483.1:0-16305 GCA_963574355.1 Loris lydekkerianus
CAAGTGCCCATCGACCCACGAATGGACTAGCAAATTGTGGTACATGTATACCATGGAATACTATGCAGCCTTAAAGAAAGATGAAGACTTTACCTCTTTCATGTTTACATGGATGGAGCTGGAACATATTCTTCTTAGCAAAGTTTCTCAGGAATGGAAAAAAAAATATCCAATGTACTCAGCCCTACTATGAAGCTAAATTATAGCTTTCACATGAAGGCTATAACCCAACTATAGCACAAGACTATGGGGAAAGGGCCAAGGAAGGGGAAGGGAGGGGTGAGGTTTAGGTGAAGGGAGGGTAATTGGTGGGGCCACATCTATGGTGCATCTTAGAATTGGTAAAGGCAATTGCAGTAAGGTACACAGCTATGATTTAACAATTAATAAAAAAAAAAAAAAAAAAAAAAAAGAACATAAGGCTTTGGAGCTAGACACGGCTGGGACCTCTTACTAGCTTCTAACCTCAGGCAAGTCACCTAATTTCAATATTCCTCCAAGTAAGCCTCAAGTTTTTCATCCTTAAAACAGGAATGAGAATACCTACCTCACTGGGATATTGTCAGGATTAAATGACATCACTGATATGAAGTGATTATCATGGTAAGTAATTATCATGGCAAACACTGAATAACAGATGGTAATTACTATTTTAGTTAATATACAAGAATGCAGTTACCTGAAAAGTCTGGAGCCTGAATTGTTCCAAATTAAATATATTAAATATATTTCCAACTATAAAGCGCAAAAAGTGCTTTTTTACATTGTTAAAATGTCCATAATACCCAAAGCAATCTACAGATTTAATGCAAACCCTATTAAAGCACCACTGACATACTTTAAAGAGCTTGATAAAATAGTACTTTGTTTTATATGGAATCAGAAAAAGACCTCAAATAGCCAAGACATTACTCAGAAATAAAAACAAATCAGGAGGTATCATATTACAAGACATCAGGCTATACTATAACTCTATACTGATCAAAACAGGATCGCACTTACACAAAAATAGAGAGGTAGAATATATGGAATAGAATAGAGAACCAAGAGATGAACCCAGCCACTTATCATCATTTGATCTTTGATAAGCCTATCAAAAATATTCAGTGGGGGAAAAGACTCCCTATTTAATAAATGGTGCTGGGTGAACTGGCTGGCAACCTGTAGAAGACTGAAACTGGACCCACACTTTTCACCGTTAACAAAAATTGATTCTCACTGGGTAAAAGATTTAAACTTAAGACATGAAACTATAAAAATACTAGAAGAGAGTGCAGGGAAAATGCTTGAAGAAATTAGCCTGGGAAAATATTTTACAAGGAGGACCCTCCAGGCAATTGAAGCAACACCAAAAATATATTACTGGGATCTGATCAAACTAAAAAGCTTCTGCACAGCCAAGAGCACAGTAAGTAAAGCAAACAGACAGCCCTCAGAATGGAAGAAGATGTAAAAGGTTATGTTTCCAACAAAGTTCTAATAACTAGAATCCACAGAGAACTCAAACTAATCAATAAGAAAAGAACAAATATCCCCATTTCTTTGTGGAAAAGAGCCTTGAACAGAAACTTCTCTGAAGACAGGCACATGTCCTACAAATACATGAAAAAATGCTCATCATCAGAGAAATGCACATCAAAACCACTTTGAGATACCATCTAACTCCAGCAAGATTAGCCCACATCACAAAATCCCCAAACTATAGATGTTGGCGTGGATGTGGAGAGAAGGGAACACTTCTTCAATGCTGGTGGGAATGCAAGCTAATATGTTCCTTCTTGAAAGAAGTTTGGAGAACACTTAGGGAACTAAAAGTAGACCTGCCATTCAATTCTGCAATTCCTCTACCAGGTATATATCCAGATGACCAAAAAATCATTTTACAACAAAGATATCTGCACCAGAATGTTTACTGCAGCCCAATTCATATTGCCAAATCAGGGAAGAAGCCCAAATGCCCACTGACCCATGAATAAATTAACAAATTGTGGTATATGTATACCATGGAATACTATGCAGCCATAAAAAGGATGGAGACTTTACATCTTTTATGTTTACATGGATTGAACTGAAAGATATTCTTTTTAGTAAAGTATCTCAAGAATGGAAAAAAAGTATCCAATGTACTCAATATTATTATGAAACCAATATATCATCACCTACACATTCGTATGAATGATAAAAAAAAAAAACTAGTCTAAAAAGGAGGAAGGAAGAAGATTGATAGGGGAAGGGCAGACAGAGGGGAAGACAGGGGAAGGGAGAGTATTTGGTGAGACTCACCTATTGTGCACAATGCAATGGTACATTTTAAAACTATTCAGAGTAGAGAATAAATGTCTTACCACAACAAATAGGTGAGATGATGGTATGTTAATCAGTTTGATGTAAGCATTATACATTGTATATCAAAATATATTTGTTGAATAAGTAATGGAATGATAGAAAAAACAAATAAATATAAATGTAAAATTCTCCTACCACTGCACAAGTCTGTAATTCTTTATCTAAAACTCTTAGAACCTGAAGTGTTTCAGAACTGAGAACTACATAAACAGGAAATAAGTTCAGAGACATAATATGGTACAAATAATATAGTTATGTAATGCTTCAGTGGATTCTGGAACAAAAGTAAGAAGCAGATTAATATTTCTATAACAAAACTTAACACTATTCCTAGTTAATAGGTTAAGTACGTACTAGTTAATAGCCTTATACCAACTTGGCATAAATGATTACCGTATATACTCGAGTATAAACCGAGTTTTTTCGGCACAAAATTTGTGCCAAAAAACCTGAACTCGGCACAAATTTTGTGCGGAAAAAACTCGGCTTATACTCAAATATATACGGTATTAATAAAAACCCATATTCAGTTGAGGTCAGATTTTATTGCCAAATGGGTTGGAGTGAGATTAATTTGCCCCATGAGTTATCTTATTAATGAATATAAATTATTTAATTAATTAAAGAAAAAACTTACTACCTAGTGATTACCATGTTTTACACTTTTTAAATATGTTCCTTTTCTAGGTATAGAAATCTATCTCGAAATTTCCAACTTCATACATTTTGCTAAGAAAGAAATATATTTTTCTTTGTTAATTATAGACACCTGACTTCTTTTTTCCTAGTCATCCAATGGTGAATTTTTATTTTCCTTCAAAATTAAAATGAGTTTTCTGTATATGGTATACACAGTCACCACTTTTTATATTAAACAAAATACTTTAATGTAAAAAACAAAAAGGAAAGCAGTTGTTAGCTAAGCTTCATTACATGTCCTGAATAATGGAAACTATTTCAATCTCATGAATTAGTTACTGTACAGACATGCAATATTTCTTATTATAGTCCACAAATCAGAAATACAGAAATAAATACAGAAACAACTATTGCAAATAAGCAAGAAATTCAAAACAATTAAAAGGGAAACTGTAGCTATCAATATTAAACGAGGGAAGAGTCATCATTTAAGGACATCAGTCTGGACAAAGATTTTTTGGATAAGACCTCAAAAGCACAGGCAACAAAAATAAAAGCAGACAAATAGAATTACTAAAAACTAAAAAGGTTCAACACAGCAAAGAAAAGAAATAACAGAGTAAAAAGACAACCTACAGAATAGGAGAAAATATCTGCAAACTCTCCACCTGACATGGGACTAATACCCAGAATATACCCAAAACTCAACAACCAAAAAAAAAAAGTCCAATTAAAAAATATCCAAGGATCTGAACAGACATTTCCCAAAAGATGACACAGAAATGGCCAAAAGTTACATGAAAAAATGCTCACTTCATCAAAACCACAGTGAGATACCATCTCACCCCAGTTAATCAAAAAGACCAAAAAAATAAAAAAGTACTGCTGAGGATACAGAGAAAAGAGAACTCTTACACTGCTGGTGGGAATGTAAATTAAAACAGGCATTATATAAACCAGTACAGACTTTCCTGAAAAACTAGAAATGCCATATAGCTTCAGCAACCTCAACGCTGGGTATATACTTCCTTCCAAAGGAAAGGAAGTCATATTTTAATGAGATATCTGCACTTCCATGTTTACTGCTTCATTATTCACAACAGCCAAATTACAGAGTCCATCAATAGACAAATGGATGCACAGTCATTTCTCAGTATCCATAGGGAAGTCGTTCCAGAATCTCCCTCAGAAACCAAAATCCACGAATGCTCAAGTTCCTTATATAAAATTGTGCATTATGTGCATATAACCTATGCACATCCTCCTGTACACTTTAAATTATCTCTAGATTACTTATAATTATTATAAAAAATACCAAATACAATGTAAACATTATGTAAATAGCTATCCTACTGTGTTAGTTAGGGAATAATGACAAGGAAGAAAAGTCTGTATTGAATACAGACACAACTATCCTTTTTTTCTTTTTGAGACAGAGTCTCACTATGTCGCCCTCTGTAGAGTGCCATACCATCACAGCTCATAGCAACCTCAAACTCTTGGGCTTAAGCAATTCTCTTGCCTCAGCCTCCCAATAGCTGGGACTACAGGCACCCGCCACAAGGCCCCATTGTTTTTCTGTTATTGTTGCCGTTGTTTAGCAGGCTGTGGCAGGTTCAAACCCACCACCCCCTGTGCATGTGGCCAGCACCCTAACCACTGAGCTATGAGCGCCAAGCCCTAGCTTTTTCTTTTTTCCAAATATTTTTGATCTGCGGGTTTGTTGAATCTACGAATGTAAAATCCACAGATAAAGAAAGCCAACTGTATATACACAATGGAATATTATTCAGCCATAAAAAAGAATGAAATCTTGTCATCTGAGGCAACATGGATAAACCTAGAGTACATTATGTTAAGTGAAACAAACCACGAACCAAAAGACAAATACCACAAGATCTCACTCATATGTGGGAGCTAAAAAGGTTGACTTCATAGAAATAAACAGTAAAATAGTCAGTAAAATAATGGTTACTAGAGGGTAGAAAAGGTAAAGGGGAGGAGAGAGATAGAGAGGCTGGTCAATCATTTCAAAATTATTTAGACAAGAAGAGTAAGTTCTAGTGTTTTATAACACAATAGGGTTATAATTTATTATATATTTCAAAAGAGCTAGAAAAGAGAATTTTCAATGTACTTAATACAAGGAAATGATAAATGTTTACAGTGATGGATATGAAAATTACTCTGATTTCATCATTACATGTATACATCATTGTATACACGTATTAATATCACATATACACCATTAATGTATACATTTGTCAATTTTTAAAAAGGAGCGTTTGTGTGTGTAAACACATATACAATCCAAAGATAAAATTTTTGCTGTATATTAAATATAATTAACAATAAAACTGACAAAAATGTTAAGACCAACCCACTAATTTATCCTCTTATTTTTACTCATTCCTCTGAAGTTGCTTATATACGGAAAATTTATTTAGAAAAAGTTACAACTACCCTAACTACTAACAGGAAGCCCTCCACCACAATAAAAAAATATTGCGTTCAATTGCTACATCCTTAAGAAAAAAAGAAAGAAAGAGAAAAAGGAGGGTAATTTGCTAGCCAGAGTAACTTACTGGAACTGCCATGGAAATTTGGAAAAAGAACATTAAGAACAAAATATGTTAAGTTCAAGATCACATAAAGTAGTAGGGCATTTTCTACTTACAGAATATGCAAGAAGGATAACATCAAGGATTTGTTGAATTAGTTAGCTTATGTGAAAAGACAATGGTGACCACAGTGATCTAAACAGAACATAATGATAAGAAAACAGAGAATTTTGTCATGATTTAATTTCTTACTTCTTTGCTCTTCGCAACTTCTGCAATAGCAGCAGTCCTTTGCTTTTCAAATTCATCATTATCATTTGTAGCTTTGACAGGCATTGTAACTTGCAATGTTTTTCTGCGATCAAGTTCTCTACTATCCACTTGGACATGAGATACACACTTCTGATAAAAGAAATAAAAATAAATTAATTCAGTAGTTCCATAAAAGATTCTACTTTTTATTAGAAAGTAGTATTTATTTCAAGGAAATGTTTATATCTATTACAATTGAAAGCCCACAGAAATATAATTTTATTCCACATATTCAAAAATAAAAGTTGAAAACAAAATAAGGTGACTTTTAAATAAATGTAACTAGTAAATAAAATTGAAAGCTATACAAATATGTAGCTATATAAAACACAACACATATTTAAAACATACATTAGACTAAGAGATCCAAGTACCATTTTAGGGTAGTAACTTAAAATAGTTTTAGATTTCAACTAGTCTAGACTAATGCACAACAGGAGGTACATTCAGTTTTATAATTAACAGGTTAATTTCTACATTATGCCATAATGTCAATATGCAAGTTGATTTCTACACTATGCCATAACGTCAATATGCAAGTTGAATTATTTTTACCTATAAAAAGATCTCTCTGCACTTATATAAACCACAGGCTAAAAACATACCCTCTACCCTCTCAGGCTATAAAAATTTTTTAATTTTGTTTCATAAAATAAATTTTAAAAGGCAACACAGCCCAAAACTAAGCCCTAAATTGTGGTCTCTATTCCAATCCTACCAGTAAAAATTATATAAAATCAACATTTTCTCAACTCATTAATAAAAATGAGGAGGAAGAGATTTTCTTAAATAAGTGTATTACATATAATATACTTCCATCCATATAAATGTATCATATTGATACCAACACACAGGCAGCATTATCTATCTTTAAACCATGTACAAAGCTGTGACATGCTGCATAAGAATTTTTCACAATGAACTTTATAAACAAATAATACTATTGAAACTATACCTTTCATTATACTTCCTAACTCAAAAAAGCTATATACAATGCACTTCGAATTCTTGAGAATATTGGATCATAAGTCTCTCTGGGGAAAAAAAAAAACTCTTGACTTTATGTCTTAACCAATTTATTACTAAAAGAGAAATATTATCTCCAAAATGTTAAGAGGAAAGTAAATTTTCACAAATATTTATTATTTCCAAGTGTGTTGTTAGAATATTTGCACTGTTTTCCTTGTACTGGTTTTTTTTATCACATTGGGAGAATGACAATCATGATCATGAATTGATTATGAAACACTCTATAGGACTTCACACCTCCTTTTATCTTGACTGTCCCTTGTTCTAAAACAAAATAAAAAATCAACATTTTAAAAAATGCTTTCAAAAAAGGCATAAAGCAAAAGTGACTCAATTTTGAGCAGACATTACAAGAAAGTTTTTTTTTTTAATCTGTCTTTATACATTCATTTTCTTTTTTATTAAATCATAGCTGTGTACATTAATGCAATCATAGGGTACAACGTGCTGGTTTTATATACAATTTGAAATATTTTCATCAAACTGGTTAATATAGCCTTCCTGGCATTTTCTTAGTTATTGTGTTAAGACATTTATATTCTACATTTATTAAGTTTCACATGTACCCTAGCAAGATGCACTGTAAGTGTTATACCACCAATTACTCTCCAAAAAAGTTTTTGAAGAGGATGCTAGTCAACTGATCCTATCCATTTATATTCTTATAAATTAGATACTGTTTTTAACGAAAATATTTAAAAAGGCACACACATACACAAAACAATAAACCTTATTATCAAAATGTAGACCTGTTTTCTATGTGGTTTTGGGGAGTTTTTTTTGGGGGGGGTTGTTTGTTTTTTTGAGACAAGGTCTTACTCATAGCTCACTACAACCTCAAACTCCTGAGCTCAAGAGATCCTTATGTGCTGTCAGCAAGTCTGCAAGTCTGACTAAATTTTGTATTTTTTTGTTGCCCAGGCTGGTTTCAAAATCCTGGCCTCCAGTGATCTTTCCATCTTGGCCTCCCAAAGTGCTAGGATTTACAGGTGTGAGCCACTGCACCCAACCTGTTTCCTACTGTTATCAGTCCCCAACTCACTGACACTCTTAGCCAGCATTCTTGAAGAAAATTAAAGAGCAAATACAAGGTGGATTACCAATAGCTGAACTCTGGGGCCATCATCAGGTGAAGAACAAGTTGCCATGGGGATTTTTCTTAGAATTGCCAGAGGGAATAAAGCAAGCAAAGGCTAGAAAACATGGTTACAAATGCAATTTAATGCTGACAACAGCCAGGAAGACACAAGAGATATTAGCGTCTGAGGAGCTACCATAAAGTTGCACTTTGTAGCAAGGGAAATTGAAAAATAAGTAGACAGAAGATGTTTAGTTTATGTAGAAGAAATGTCAGCACTGTTTGACTGAATAGGAAAACATCAACTAGAAATAAAATCAATACCTATCCCTGAGTGCGATGGACATTTAAAATGATGCTGAGGAACAAAATCTTGAAAGGAACAAGGAGAAAAGCAGGCTCTGCTAAAGTAAAATGATGCCCTTCTCCACCTCTTGTGTTCTCACCTTTGTCTGATCACTCTATCCAGCTTTTTATCTTTCCCTGCCCTTTATATTTTAAATGGGCAAAATGAGGAATTACAGCATATCTGTCTTCTTACTTTTTGAATTTCCCTTAAAAAAATAAAACACCGTAGGCCCAATGCATTGGCTCATGCCTGTAATCCTAGCACTCTGGGAGGCCAAGGCCAATGGATTGCCTGAGCTCATGGATTCAAGACCAGCTTGAGCCAGAGCGAGACCCTGTCTCTAAAAAATAGCCAGGGATTGTGGTGGTCTCCTGTAGTCCAAGCTACTTGGGAGGCTAAGGGGAGAGAATCACTTAAGCCCAGGAGTTTGAGGTTGCTATGAGCTATGATGCCAAAGCACTCTACAGAGGGTGACAAAGTGAGCCTCTGTCTCAAAATGAGTAAATAAATAAATAAATAAATAAAACCTTCCCCCACCCTATGTTTAAGTTTTAAGTTACTTTTCAGATATGGCTCTTAATTGCTTCAATCTTTGGGTTAATAGCGTTAGAGAACATCAACAATTTAATTACAGTAAAGAAAAAATACTCAAAATTATTAACTTCTTTGAACTTATTTCCATATAACTCCATGACTTCCAAATAAATAGTTCAGCATAAAACACAACACGGCTTGGATACAAATAAAAACTACTTTTTTCTAATTTAAACTCATCTGCCAACATGAAAGTCATTACCTGTCCAAAAGGCACAAAAGGAGGTGGTCCACCTTCGGTTCCAATATTGCTTCTATTATGTTTTGATAAGCTCTGTGAAAAAAATTCAGTCATAGAACAAAAATTATACATAAAAAATATACATATATTTCAACATTTATAATGTAACAGGAATCTACCTCTTTAAATAGATTCTTGTATGAAACAGGAGAGAACTATCAAAATTATTTTATTTCTAATTTCAATAATTATGCAAAGGCTCTACCCTCATCTTCCCTTACCAAAACATGCATTCACTCAGAATTTTCAGAAATACTTATCAAGTAAGCAGTCCTCTATAAGTACCAAATTTAAAGATAACAAACTTTGGAAATAAGAGCATCATTTCAAAGCATATTAAAACTATAACTTAAGGGTGGCGCCTGTGGCTCAAAGGAGTAGGGTGCCGGCCCCATATGTCAGAGGTGGTGGGTTCAAGCCCAGCCCCAGCAAAAACTGCAAAAACAACAACAACAAAAAATCTATAACTTAATAGACAAATATTACCTGGAAAACATCATCAAAATGAAGATTTTAGACATACAATTTATTAGCAAACAACATACTAAAAAGGTGATTTCTAATTATTTAAAGAGATCAGGTTGTTATAGTTTATCAAATGGAAGTTCTTTCAATTACAGTAAAATGTTCTTAATAATGTTTTTTGTATTTTACAAGACAATTCATATATTGAAGTCATTCAACTGATTTTTTTTAATAAAAATAAGCTTCCAAACCCTACTAATTTTAGTTTTTCTTTTGTCCTGAACTCTCATATTTAGAATTAGATATTAACAATGTATTTTGAAAAGGGAAAGAAAACATCCTCCTAGCAAAAGCAATTTTTCACAATTTTTCTCCTTCTAAAATGTCCATAAGGAGTGTTCAAGACTTCTTTCAGTTATCTATTCCTCCTATTCATACATCTGTTAAGCACTTGGTTCACAGATCATCTTCATGTTAAACTTTTTAATGCCTTTTTAATAATTATCACTATATGGACCATTAAGATAAAAATATGATGTAAAATAGACAACAAAGTTTTAAAAAATCACCACATGCACTTTCAAGGATATTCCAGAGTTTCTGAATTATGTAAACAATACTATACATTTTATATAAGTTTTATAAAGTATAAGACTAATGATGACTATAGCAATCAGTTTACTGAGCAAAGAATAATTTAAACTGTATATGAATGCTACATTCTTTTACAACCTATATTTCAAATACTAACCTAATTTTAAAGACAATAATAAATGCATAAAATTATTCAGAGGCCCTTTCCTCAGTTTTGATTTAGATAGCAAAAAGATTATTCAAACAGTTATAAATCATTTCAATTTATACAATAATTTTCTTTAAAAGTTCACATTAGTTGCCAAAAATACCATCTGTCTTATATAATTAAAACTGTTTTGTAAGATTTTTACCACTTCCCCTAATAAAGGTACAAGAGCCTAATGTAATAGCCTTCTAAAAACAATTAGCAATCTACACAATAAGAAACAACTATTTTATAACACAGAACTATTATCCCTTAGAGAAAGGGGGGCGGGGGGAACAGTGAGCTCTGGCTTTCTGCTGGGAGGCATGATGCAGACAGAGATCACAGAGAACATCAATCTCATAGCTCAAACAAACTGAAGGCACTGGAAGTTGTAGGGCTGAGTTTCAGAAAGAGAAATCTTCATAGAAGAAAGGTCAGAAACCTGCATAAGAGTTCCCTTGAGTCACTGCTGAGCAAAATCCAACTGAGAGTTTTAAGCTGAACAATTCCCAGGGCACACAAAGGGTAAAGAATCCTTCCCTGACCACTCAGACTGGAGTCTCTGGTGATCAACCAGACCAGTTGAGTGGAAACCCAGAGGGCTAAAAAGTATTTGGAGCAAAGGCTAGTCTAGATGCTCTTTTCAAAGCTTGACTACATGTCTCTATGGGGTCAAACTCATCAAAAGTAAATTTACTGTGCACCAAAGCTAGGTCCTATAACAACATTCAGACTCTCAACAATCAACTACATCACAATGCCCAGCACCTAAGCAAAACTACAAGGCACACCCAAAAAGGCAAATGTGATCTGCAACCATCCAGAAACTCAGCCAACAGAAATAGAGCCACAGATGAGAAATATGACAGAACGAGCAAACAGTACGTTACAAACCTACTAAAACTATGTTTCAGTATTGTAAAAATCAAATAAAATTTGTAGATAAGAAAAAACTGTCAGAAATTAAAATTTCATTGAATAGGATTATGAACAAGTTAGACATTACAGAACAACAAATTAGTGAATATACAGGTATACTATAGAATCTACCCAAAGGAGGCCAAAGGAAAAAGCTGGGGGAAAAAATGAAAGATCTTCAGTGACTTGTGGGAAAATCACAAGCAGTCAAATGTATGAATAACTGAAGGCACAAAAGAATAGGTTTAGAGAGAGAGGAGAAAAAAAATATTTGAAGAAAAAATGGCCAAATATTTTCCAAACATGATGGCAATAATAACACATAGATATTAAAAGTTTGGGGAATACGAAAGAGAGTGAACACATATAAACCATACCAAGGTATATCATAATCAACCAAATTTTTAAAAAACAATAATAAAAAAGTTTAAAAATAGTGAAAGAAAAAATACATTACATAAAGATTAGCAGATACTATGAACAGTATAGCAGTGAGTAAGCAATAAAATGACATTCTTAAAATGCTTGAAGAAATTGCTAAACACCTTTCAATGTGGTATCATACATTCAGAAAAGATATCCTTAAAAATATAAGAAAAAGGAAAATAAATTCAGACATACAAAACTAAAAGACTTTAACAACAGATCTGAACAAAAAGACACACAAAACAGAAACGTCATCATCATAAAATTAAAAAAAAAAAAAAAAGAATGCCAGAAACAGAAAACATGTGGGAGAAGAAAAATGCCCTTTTAAATGTTTTCATTTCTTTAAAAATTTCCTGACTATTTAGGGCAGTGTTTCTCAAGCTTCCTAATGCCGCGACCCTTTAATATGAACGTTCCTCATGTTGTGATGACCCCCAACCATAAAATTATTTTCGTAAGTAGCAAATAATTTTATGGCTGTGAGTCACCACAACATGAGGAACTGTGTTAAAGGGTCACTGCATTAGGAAAGTTGAAAACCACTGATTGAGGGGAAAAAATAAAAACAACGTGTTATGGGCCTTATAACACAGGTAATGTCTATGGAAAAACCAGCATAAAAGACAAAATTGGGGACATGAAAGCATATAAGTGTATGAGTCTTACAATATGCATAAAGAGGAATACTATTGAAAGTATAAAGAAATAAGTTAAACATACATATTTTAAACCCCAGAGCAACCATTTAAAAACAAAAACCACAGACATATAGCTGAAAAGCTAATAATACAAACACAACAGAATCTCTAAAAGAAACAAACAATTCATTTAAAGGGAAGTGCTATGGTTTCAATGCTCCTTCCAAAATTTATGCTGAAATTTAACCGCCATTGTAAAAGTGTTGAGAAGTGGGATTTTTAAGAGGTGATTAAGTTAGGAATGGATTAATGCCATTATCCCAGGAAATTAGTTAGCTATCTTGAGAATGGGATCCTGAAAAACAGCATGAAATTCATCTTTATATTCTCACCACCTTGTATGCTCAGTTGCCCTGATGCCATGTAACGGTGCATCAAGAAAGCCCTCGTCTGATGCTAGAGGCTTTCCACCCTCCCAAACTGTTAGAAATAAATTTCTTTTCTTTATAAAATTATTACCCAGTCTGTGATATTGTTATGGCAACATAAAATAGACTAAAACAGGCAGCATAAATCAAAAAACCAAAACATATCAACAAAAAAAAGAAACAGCAAGGTTACAGACAAACCTTTCCATATTGAGTTATATAAGTGGTTTCATGGAATAGAAACTTCATATCCATTAAACAGTAAGTCCTCTATTTCCAGATCTGCCCAGCCCCTGGCAGCCACCACTCCACTTCTCTGTGATTTTTATTACTCTAAGTACCACATATAAGTGGTATCACAGAGTAGTTATCTTTTAATGACTGGCTTATTTCAGTTAGCATGTCCTCTGTTGCTACAACTACAAACAGGGGTGTACAAATATCTCTACGGGCCCTACTTTTAGTTCTTTTGGATTTATACTGAAAAAATGAATTGCTGAATCATATGATAATTCTATTTTGAATTTTTTAAGAAACCGCCATACTGTTTTCTGAAACAGCTATACCACTTTATATTCTCACCAACAGTGTACAAGGGTTCCAATTTTTTTCACATCCTCACAACATTTATTATTTTCTGGTTTTCTTGATAGTAGCCATCTAATGTCTGTGAAATGGTATCCCACTGTTGCTTTGATTTGCACTCCTCTAATTACTGGCAATGTTAAGCATCTGTGAATGTGTCTAATACTATTGAACCATACACTTGAAAATGGCTAAAATGGTTAATTTTATGCTATGTGCATTTTACTACAATTTTTTGTAAAAATTGAAAAAAAAGTAGATATGTACCCACAATAAAAAACTAGCTACCTGAATCTCATAACATATAAAAGGCATTATAGACCATGACCAAGTGCTATCTACTTCCTAAAAAAAAAGGAGAGGGCAACATATGAAAATCAATCAATGTAATGAGAGGAAAGAAACCATGATTAACTCACTTGATAGAGAAGAAGCTTTTGACAAAATTTAACACACATCCATAATAAAAACACCCAATAAACTATGAATAGAAAGCAAACACTCAACATAATAAAGGCCATATGGGAAAAATCTACAACTAACATATTCAATGGTGAAAACATGAAGGCTTTTACTTTAAGATCAAGAATAAGATGAGACAAAATAAACATGCTGCTTTCACCACTTTTATTCAACATAGTATTGGAAGTTCTAAGCCAGGACAATAAGGCAAAAAAAGGAAAAAGGAAAAACAAGAAAGAAAGAAAGGCGCTGAATTTTAGAAGAAATAAAATTTTCTCTGTTCACAGATGGCATGATCATCTTTAGGGCATGTAGCAAACCCTAAAGATTCTACACTAAAAAATAAATAAAAAATAAATAAATAAAACTCTGTTACAACTAATAATAAATTTTAAAAAGTTGCAGGATACAAAATCAATACACGAAATAATTTGTGGCCACATGTGGTAGCTCATACCTACAATTCCACCACTTTGGACACTAAGGTGGGAAGATCAGTTGAGCCCAGGAGTTTAAGACCAGCCCGGGCAACACAATGAATGAGACCTCATCTCTACAAAAGTACAAAAATTATCCAGGATCGTTGCATGCACATGTACCCCAGCCACTGGCAAGGCTGAGGCAGGATCACTTGAGCCCAATGTTGGGGAAACAGTTTCAAACTTCACAGTGGTTCTTTCCCAGTCCTTGGTGGGGATAGAAGAATGAAGGAAAATGAAATGACACAGATTTAAGGTTTTAAGAATAGCATGGACCAAGGGATCTTTGCTACTTATTGTGAGGATCCGGCAAAGATTTACTCCAGGCTAGCTACATATATATATTTCATATATCCAGTAGGTAAAGGCCAACCCTTATGTCATAGTTCTTGTTGGGCTTGTATTTCTCAAACTATGTCTTAAACTAATTATTTTAATCAAACTGATTTACTTCTTACTTATCTCATTTTGTTACTTATGATTTTAACACAAACAAAACATGGAATAGACCCAGTCCAAAGGCAGGACACCTGAGAAGGTGCAAACCTTGTTCAGACCACACACACAAATCCCTCAAGGAGCGATTGGCAAGCTTGGCCATGTCATATGAGAAATGGGAAAAAGAGGACATTCTCTCTCACTTTCTTATATTCTCTTTTTTTTTTTGAGACAGAGCTTCAAGCCGTCGCCCTGGGTAGAGTGCTGTGGTATCACAGCTCACAGCAATCTCCAACTCCTGGGCTCATTCTCTCTCACTTTGGCAAAAGGGTCTCTCTCAGTGAAACAAGAAGTTCTTGTTAATCTCCAGCCTATCTGGCCCCTTAGCTGTTAACTGTCTCCGACTCCCAGCAGAACCAGCCCCAGCACCCAGGACTTTGAGGTTGCAATGAGCGATGATGCCACTGCACTTTAGCCTAGGCAACAGGGTGAGACCTGTCTCAAAAAGAAAAAAACTTGTGCTTCTCTATACTAACAATGAACGATGTGA
Source organism: Loris lydekkerianus (assembly GCA_963574355.1). Taxonomy (NCBI): domain Eukaryota; kingdom Metazoa; phylum Chordata; class Mammalia; order Primates; family Lorisidae; genus Loris; species Loris lydekkerianus. Next base: position 15,326 of record CAUYPK010063483.1, read on the forward strand.
AAAAGAAATTAAGTAAACACAACTTCATTTACAATTACATCAACTCAACAAGAATAAAATATTTAGGGATAAATTTAACCAAAAAGGCAAAAGACTTGAACACTGGAAACTATAAAACATTGCTTAGAAATTAAAGACAAATAAATGAAAGGATATCAAATGGTCAAGAATCATTAAGATTTAATATTATATAATACTATCCAAACAGTCTACAAATTCAATACAATCCTCAGCAAAATTCTAATGACTTCTTTTGCAAAACAGAAAAATAAAAGTAATCCCTAAAATTTATATGAAATCTTAAAGGGCCCTAAATAGACAAAATAATCCTAGAACATGTCTTACATTTCCCAAACTTAAGAAAAAGTTACAGTAATCAAAACAGTAGCAGAAAGACATTTAGACCAATGAAACATAACAGAATCCAGAAATAAATCCTTATACATATGGCCAAATGATTTTTTGGTGAGAACAAAGACCATTCACTGGGAAAAGAACAGTCTTTTCAAAAAACTGTTACTGGGAATACTAGATACTCATAGGTAAAAGAACGAAATTGGACCCTTAACTTACACCATAAACAAAATTTAACTCAAAAAGGTTCAAAGACCTAACCATAAAAACAAAATGCATAAAAACTCAAAAAAAGTCCATGGATCAAAGGATGCTATCAACAAGTGAAAAGACAACCTTGGAATGAGAAAAAAAATACCTACAATTCATATCTTAGAAAGGGGTGATATTCAGAATATATAAATATCTCAAACAACCAATAAAAAAAAAAAAAGACATGATTAAAAAATGGGCAAAAAAAACTTGAGGGAGGTGGGTGGAGGGAGGGGTACTGGTGGGATTACATCTGTGGCGCATCTTACAAGGGTATATGGGAAACTTAGTAAATGTGAAATGTAAATGTCGGCACAGTAACTAAGAAAATGCCAGGAAGGCTATGTTAACCATTGTGATAAAAATGTGTCAAA
>CAUYPK010063487.1:0-18710 GCA_963574355.1 Loris lydekkerianus
ATATTAACTTTAGTGAAGTTAATTATGATATGCCTGGGCGATGTCTTATTGGGATTGAGTTGTGCTGGGATTCTGAAACTGTCTACTGTCTGAATTTCAGAATCTCTTGGCATGTTTGGAAAATTCTCTTTCATAATTTCATGGAGAAGGGCCTCTGTGCCTTGCAAGGCCACTTCATCACTTTCAGGGATTCCAATGAGGTGGATATTAGCCTTCTTCACATTATCCCCGAGCTCTCTTAAAGACTGATCCGTTGTTGCTCTCCATTTCTCTTCCTCTCTGAGAGTTTGGGGGCATTCAAAGGCTTCCTTTTCAATGTCAGAAATCTTTTTTTCTGATTGCTCCACTCTGTTACTGAGGGATTATACTGTATTTTTCAGATCTTTGAGGGCTGCAAATTCTTGCTTCAGTGAGTCAAAATCTATGGTGGTTTTTTCTTTAAATTCATTAAATTTTTGAGACAACTTTTGAATTTCTCTTCGAATTTCTAATTCTGACTTTTGAATTGCTGCTTGAATATCTAATTCCAAATTTTCCTCCATTTTATTAATCTTGTTTGCAATCCAAATTCTGAATTCAATTTCTGACATCTCAGCCAGCTGTTTATGAGTGAGATCTTCAGTTACATGTGCCATATCTTTCCTTGGGGCAGTTGATCTATTCTGGTTATTCATGTTACCAGAGTTTTTCCACTGATTCCACCCCATGATTGTTTTACACTGTTTGATTTTTTTCCCCTGGAGCTTTGTCGAGGACCCGTACAGTGCTATTGCCTGAGAAACTGGGGTCCTGTTTGGTGTGGTGGGGCTAAGTTCTTCTGTCTTGTTTTCAACTGGCTTCTGTTCAACCCTAGTGAGACAGTTCCTCTGGGTTGAAGTCTCAGCTGTGTAGAAATACCAGCAATTAAGTCACCTGCCCCCCACAGGCAACCATTGGAAAAGGAAAATCAAACCTTTCTGTAACTACACACCCAGGGCACCACCTGAATAGTCCTTGGGCAATTGGCTCAGTTCAAAAGGTTCAAAACAATTGTCTCAGTCAGCACCTGTCACAGGTGGAAGAGTTTATAAGGTCTCTGGCAACTGGATCACAGGGGTCTGGTGACTACTCTGATATGGCTTGCTCCAGTGCTGCGTGGAATCAGGAGTCATCATCCAGCAAATAGATCAGTCTGGGAAGGTTGATGCCTCCTTCCCCACCTTGCACCTCTGTCACACCAAGTCACTGATAGCCCCGCAGTTGGCTGACCCAGTTGCCTGTAGTGAACAGATACACCAGGTGTTTACACCTGCCTGAATCACAAGGAAATCTATTTCTGCTCAGCCAGGCCACTGCACTCTGCCTCTATCTAGCAGGAGGAGGTGAGGCCTGACAACCTCAGGCACTTGATGGAGGCTGGGGGTGGTGTTTGGTCAGTTCCAGCCCTGCCCCTGATTGATGTTACTGACAGAACAGAACAGAACAACTTTGTGGAAATTGTTTCTGTCCCTGCTAAATTCCCCTGCAGAAGAGAATCTGTTTTCAGTTCTCAGAGCCTGTGCCTCACGTCCTGTCTTTGCTCCTGCAGGTTTGTATTCGATTAGCTGTCAGTCCTAGCCTGCTGCCTTCCTTTGTCTATAGGCTGACAATCCCCTGAGGACCAGGTGTGTCTTAGTCTCAGTAAAGCAGTCCTCTGGGCCAGCCCTGCCCTGGGAACTTCCCGGGTCTGTGAGTGTGTTTCTAGTCCCTGCACTCCATGCAGGTCGGTACCGCCTCAGGCAAACCCTTTACTCGTGGGGCCTGCATTTCCGTCCCAGATCTGTTCCGTGGTGGTTGCCACCTGAGTAGATTCCAGGCCTCCTCTGGTTGCCCAGGGAGACAGTGGGTGTGGCTTCAGAATATCTGGGAGTGAACCCTATTGTTGCTAAAAGACTGCTGCTGCTCTGTGCCTCAGGGCACTGCTGCTCCCGTGTGGTTTCCTCTCAGCCAACCATCCTCTCCTCGCTCCCGTGCCCCAGAGTCAGCACTGACCAACTGCAGTTTAGGCATTGTCCACACCCCTCGAGAAATCACCCAAGAATCTGGACTCCTGGGGGACAGGCCTCCGGACCTCAGAATGAGAGTGGAGGGTAGTACTGGGAGCTCAGAGTTGCAGGTAGAGAATATATACAGTTTTATACAGTTTTATGCCTGGCAGGAGAATGCCATGGCTCTCTAGTAGGGGAGGTAAGTCCAGTTTTTAGAGGGTTTCTCCCATGGAGTGTAGTGGGAGGAACTTTGAACTCTGCTTGTTTGTTTGTGGGGCACTCTGAGCTGTTCTCATGGGGGAGGGGACTCCTATCCACTTGGTGATGGATTTTGTACCTTTTGTTTGTATCCTTGGGGTTGCAGCTCGCCTCAGCAGGGTTGATGTGCGTTCTTCAACTTTCTCTCTTGGTGCAGCTCAAATCCACCAGGTTACTTGCTAAATTTCTGTCCTTTAACTCTTCTTCTGGATGGGAGCCTCTGTGGAAAGCTGGCTTCAATCAGCCATCTTGTCTCTTCTGCCCTTTTTTTGTTTTTCTGAGACAGAGTCTCACTATGTCACCTTTTGGTGGAGTGCCATGGCATCAAAGCTCACAGCAACCTCCAACTCTTGGGCTTTAAGTGATTCTCTTGCCTCAGCCTCCGAAGTATTTGGGACTATAGGCACCCATCACAATGCCCAGCTATTTTTTTTAGTTGGCCCAGGCTGGGTTCGAACCTACCATCTTCGGTGTATGTGGCTGGCACCATAATGACTGTGCTATAGGCACTGAGCCAAGAGTAAATGTCTTTTTTGTAAAACGTCTTTTTTTTTCCTTTGAGTAAATACCCATTAGTGGGATTGCTGGATCAAATGGTAGGTCTACTTTTAGTTCTTTGAGGTATCTTCATACTACTACCCATAGAGGTTATACTAGTTTGCACTTCCTTGAATAATGTATAAATGTTCTTTTCTCTCTGCATTTATACCAGCATTTGTTGTTTTGGAACTTTGGATAAAAGCCATTCTCACTGGAGTAGGGTGATATCTCATTATGGTTATGATTTACATTTCCCTGATAATTAGAGATGTTGAGCATTTTTCATATATTTATGGACCATTAGTTTATCTTCTTTTGAAAAGCTTCTGTTCATGTCTTTTAGCCCATTTTTTAATGGGGTTGTTTGATATCTTCTTGTTGAATTGCTTGAGTTCTTTATAGATTCTGATCATTAGCCCTTTTTTGGATGCATAGCATGCAAATATTTTCTTCCATTTTGTAGGTTTTCTATTTGCTCTATTGATTATCTCCTTGGATGGATAGAAGCCTTTTAATTTAGTCTGTTCTCATTTATTTATTTTTGTTGTTGTTCTTTTTTGTTATTGTTACCTTTGGAATCTTCTTCACAAATTCTTTACCTAGGTCAATATTTTTAAGAGTTTTTCCAACCTCTTCTAGAATTCTTACCATTTCATGTCTTAGATTTAAGTCTGCTATCCATTGTGAATTAATTTTGGTGAATAAGATTCTGGTTTCCGTCTTCTATATACAGCTATCCAATTTTCCGAGAACCATTTATTTATTAGGATTCTTTTCCTCATTATATTTGTGTCTACTTTGTCAAATATCAGATGGCAATATGAGGATGGATTTATATCTAGGTTCTCTTTCTAATCCATTGATGTGTGTCTCTGTTCTTGTGTGAGTTTATTTTTCTTTGTAGATAGTCCATAATTTCTCTCTGGCTCTTTTAGAGACATTTTTTCTTTATATTTAGTTTACAGAAGATGTCTTGATGTTATAGACTGAATGTTTGTGGCCTCCCCAAATTCCTATGCCCTAACCCCAAATGTGATGACATTTTTAGGTGGGCCTGTGGAAGCTAATTACATTATGATGAAGCCATTAAGGTGGGGCACCCATGATGGAATTAACATTCTCATGAGAAAAGAAAGAGAGATCACAGTGTGTGCTCTCCCTTCCCTCCTTCCATTTTCTATTTCTCCTTCCCTCTCTCTCTACCATATGAGAATACAGAGAAAAGCAGTTGTCTACAAGCCAGAAAGAGGGCCTTCACTAGAAACTGAATCTTCTGGCACCTTGATCATAGACTTCTCATCCTCCAGAACTGTGAGAAATAAGCATCTGTCTTTTAAGCCACCAAGTATATGATATTTTGTTTTGGCAACCTGCAGAAATTAATACAGTTGGTGTGAATTTCTTTTGGTTTATCTTTCTGGGGATTCATGCAGTTTTTCATATCTGCAGATTTTTGTCTTTAAACAAATTTGGGAAGTTTTAGCCATTACTTCCTCATACTTTTCTCTTCTCTTGCACACTTTCTCTTCTCTTCCTGGGACATCAATGCTATGTGTTAAAACTTGTTTTATCATTTCACAAATACCTAAGGCTCTGTTTATTTGTTTTCAGTCTAGTATCTCTTTATTATTCAGGTCAAGTAAATACTATTGAGATAACTTCAAGTTCACTGATTCTACCTTCTTTCATCCCCACTAATTCATTGAGTCTAGTCAACAAAGTAATTCAGGAATTGTAGTTTTCATATTAGCAATCTATTCACAGAAGTGACAGTAGTATAAATAAGTTTCTCAAATGTGTTTTGCATAATAATGAGGTCACTCAGTTCCTCATCTGTTCATAAAGGTGGTAGTAGTATCTCTCAGTTCCTCATCTTGCATTGAGGTGATAGTATGATTCATTTATTTTTCTCTACATTAAGTGATATATAGTACCACATAATTCATTGTCTGTACATTGGCATGACAGCAACATCACTCAAAATTTTATTCATATATTAGGTAAATGGCAGTATCAGTAATGTCTTCATCTGTATGTTGATATGATATGGTACTGCTCTATTCATCGTCTACTTTTTTTTTTTTTTTTTGAGACAGAGTCTTACTATGTGGCCCTCAGTAGAGTGCCATGGAATCTCAGCTCATAGCAACCTCAAACTCTTGGGCTTAAGCAATTCTCTTGCCTCAGCCTCCCAAGTAGCTGGGACTACAGGCACTAACCACAATGCCAGGCTATTTTTTTTTTTTTTTTTTTTTTGCATTGTTGCAGTTGTCATTGTTGTTTAGCTGGCCCAGGCTGGGTTTGAATCCATCAGCCTCAGTGCATGTGGCTGGCACCATAACCACTGTGCTATGGGCACCGAGCCCATCATTTACTTCTTGATGTGATAGTAGAATCACTAAGTTTATTAGTCAACTGGAGTGATTAGAATGTTGCTGTTTGCCTCCTTTGTATATAACATTGATTAGGGTATTGTTTGTTTCATAATCTATGTCTTGGTGCAATAGCAAGATTATTTTCTCAGCTACACATTGGGACAGTAATAGGATCACTCTGTGTCTCATTTCCACAGTGAAGTTATAAAAGGATAACTCATTTCTTGTCTATACAGGTTGAACATCTCTTATCTAAATGCTTGGAAACAAAAATGTTTTGAATTATTTTTAGCCTTTAAAAATTTTTAGATTTAAAAAACTTTTCAGACTAATATGGGGATACATATGATTAGGTTACATAGTTAGCTTTTGTAAGGTTAAAGTCCAAATTGTAGTTATGTCCTTCACCCAGGAAGTGTGCAATATGCCTGTGCAATGTTATCTGTTGGGTGAGAGTTTACCCAATCCCTTTTCCTCCTCCCTCCTACTTTAATTTTGTGGATTTTTTTTTAGGGGGGATTTGGGAATGTTTGCATTATATACTTACTAGTTGAGCATCACAAATCTAAAAATCCAAAATCCTAAATGTTCCAAAGAGCATTTCTTTTGAGCATCGTCTTGGCACTCTAAAAGTTTCAAATTTTGGATTTCAAATTTCCAGATTTCGGATACTTAACCTGTAGTAGGATCATCAATTTCTCATATGTACACCAGGTTGGGTGGTATAACTCAGGCTACAGCCATATCATAGGGATCAGCATCTGTACAATGAGTTGGTAGCAGGACCATTAGTTTCCTCATCTGTGTATTTAGTAAAAGTATCACTAGATACTGTATCTGCACTTTAGAAAATAGCATCAATGAGTTTATCATTTGTGCATTGAGATTATAGCAGCATCACGAAATTCATTATTTGTGTTTGGGATAGTAGTAGTGTCAACTGGTTTCTCATCTATACATTAGGCTATTAATAAGATCATTCAATTTGTGATCTGTACAGTGAGCTAATAGTAGTATCTCTAGGCTCCTTATCTGAATAGTTGGAGTTCTTCATCTATGCATTCTCGTGATCATAGCATCAAAGGGGCCTCTTCATATTTTTGGTTAAGAGTTGTATCATTTGATTCCTTATCTGTGCATTGGGCTTATGTTAGATTTCACTACCAATTTAGGGTACTGTGACATTCCAAACAGAATGACTATCTTGAGGCAATCTTATAGATAGAAGATATATTTCATAAAGGGAGATATGGCCTTTACTTAAAAATCTATTATATTATAGTCCTGATGGCCCAAACATTTCACTCAAGTTAAGTTATATGATTCAATGAATTCATTTTGTTCTAAGATCATCTATGGAAAATTGGTCAACAATCTACAAATTTTTACAAGTAGCCCTAAGTCAGAGGTCTGCAAAATATCTCAGCTGGTGAAAAATCATGGTTCAGAGAGGGAAATTCATTGCAGAAGTGACACACCAGCACCAAAAGTCTTCAGAGGCAGATGGCTGTGGGTTTTCAGTGTTTAAAGGTGTTGTTCTATCTCAGTAAGATATGATTCCTACTGTGTTCACTTGAGCATATTACCCAATTTCTCCAGCCCCACTCTTCTGCCCACCTGCTTAGGCATTCCAGGAGATAAATGTGATTTTATTCTAGGTGGGCATGTCTAAGGACAGCCCTGGCTTTGAGGTTGTCATTAAGGGAAGCCTATCCTTCTTATCTCTCCCTGGTAGCCTGGGGCCTCCTCTGGCCCCAAGAGCCTATTTCAAGCCCCAATGTTTGGGGCTATTTGCAGGTCTAACTCCCCATGGACAAAGCTGAGCTTCATGAGGGCCACACCTCAACCAGAGGCCAAGGGGCTGATTTCCCCCATAATACAAGAGGCTGAGCTCACTGGGAGCTGTAATCACCTCTGATGGAGCCAGGCCAGCTGAGCCTCAGAGGAGCCAGGCCAGCTGAGCCTCAAAGGAGGCAACTTGCAAGGGCTATCTGCCCAGCAGTCAGCAACTACCTCTTCCAGTTGACATATCTTCTGAGTCAGGGAGATACACTAACAAACCTGATCTGTCTTTCCTGCCTATGTGACACCCAACTCTGACCTCTGTCCCACCACTTGCAAAATGAGGTTATAATGACATGAGAGAATGCAGTGGAAGTGTTTAGCACACAAGAAGAGCTTAATCACCATCAGCTGTCATTGTGGTTGTCATCATCCCCCTGCCCAGGGGCTGAAGGAGCCCAGGGTTTGGCACCTGCAAGTGTAAGGGGTGCCTGGCCTCTCCTGCTGGCCCCTGTGGGTGCAGGGGGCAGCTGTCCCAGACCTACCAGACTCACAGATAATGAAGAGCTGACAAATGGCAGGGCCACAGGGTCCCTGTTTTCAAAGTTGCCCCTTGCAGGCTCTTGAAGCATTAAGTGTTTATATGCTCAGAACAAGTGGCTGGGGCCTGCACTTTGTCAGGCATGGGGGCTCCAGCTTCGGCCGCATCTTCAGCCCCAGTCAAAGTGGTATAAGGGCAACTACTGGAGGAAAGTATAGACAGAGAACTCAGGTCCAGGGCAGGATGTGGAATGCCCTGTTCTCTGGGAGGAGGCAGAGGTGCAAAGACAGGATGGAAGATTCAGACAAGGAAAACAAGTCTCAGATAGGTCAAGTGATCTTCACCCACCCAGGCAGAGGAGGCTGGGCCAGGATAGAAGCCCATGGCCTCCTCTGTGGACACAGGCTGATCAGCTACTTCCAGTTTCCAGTTGCTGTCACAGTGACAGCACAACACACCCACAGGTTGCAGGCCCAGCTGAGGTCCTGGACTCTCTCCAGTTTCTCTGTCCCCTCCCTCAAAGCTCACATGTCCTCTAGAGAAGAGATCATGTGCTCAGTATCCTCTTGCCCAGTGATGGGACCTGAATAGGATGACTCTGCTTGCTAAAGAAAGTCTGGGATCACAGCACCATCCATGATCTGTGACTTCTTGGAGCTGAATATGGCCTCAGCCCCTGCCTGACCTGTGCCACTACCCCACTCTCAGCCCCTTACCAGGCCACTGGTTCAGGCCCTGCCAGACTAGGGCTGGTAAGGCCAGCAGCCTCTGCCCAACAGGCACTTCCCTTCGGGACCTTGGACAGCCCTGTATTCTCTGAGCCTGTGGATTCCATCTCTATGATGGGGAATGCAATGAAAAGGACTTGCTGGGTTGCTTTCCTCTTCACAGAAGCTTGTAGCTTGCAAGGCATCCAACTGTGTGGCTCTGGGAAGGGATAAGCTCTCAGCTAAGGTGCTTTGTGACTCTGGGTAAGTTAATTAGTCTTTCTGTGTGTTTCAGTCTCCTTTGTATAATGAGGGTGATAAGAATGCCTACCTCGAAGAGTCGTTCTGAGGATTCAATGCTACTATATGTAAACAGAATACAGAGCTGGACACAGAAGCTATATAAGTTCTTCCTTCCACTAGAGTGACTCTTATCTGTACCTTTGAATACAGTTGTAATTAGCTCTGAAAAGTGGAATAGGCCTGGACTCATCTTCCCTCCCTGTATACTACCCATCTGGGCCCTCTGACTCTGCTTCTTCTTCAGCTGAGGAGTTGAGTACCTGGGTCTGCCTGCCCAAGTCAGCAGAAGGGCCACCTCTCCCCTAACAAATGGTCCTTGGCTGCACCTCTGCCTTCTCCTGGGCCAGCCCTTAGCTTCTTGGCCACTTCCCTCCACCCCAACTCCAGCACCAAGCCCACTCTAGGGGGGTGCTCAGCTCACACCTTTTAGAGGATTCAGAAGAGGCAATGCTGCTATGAACTTAGGGCCCAAATAGATTTGCTTCTATCTAGGACCTGCAGCGACTGGGCTGGGCCAGATTGGCTGGCCCCTCCCTCAGAGGGCCAGTCTTCTCCCCTTCTAATTGCACTGCCACATCCTAGGCAAGGAAGATTGACATGCTGTCACACAGTAGGACCTTAAACAGGACAGTCACCCACAGATGAGGTGCTGGAATTTCTGAACCTCCCCCTTCCACATGTCCCTCCCCTGTATCCCCTCCTCCACCTGATGTCCCCTCGCTGGTGGTTGTGTTTAAGTGAGTAATTTGGCCCCTGTTTAAGGAGAGGAAGCAATAATAGCAGCTGTAATTGTCCAAATTACTGCTTCTCATTCGAGTTTGACATCTGTCTAATGACGGCGGATGGAAACCTGACCCATGGCCGCAGGCGGTGGGCAGTGATGGCCGCTAGGAGTGGCCCAGAGCATCCCCAAAGCTAGGAGCCCCTACTGGCCAGCACCCAGACCTCAGGGCTATGGTGGGAACCTCTGGACTGCAAATTAGGGAAGAGGACACTTGGAAACCAAATCCAGAGGAGCAGGGAATGGCCTCAAGGACACAGAGTGTGGCTGGAGTGGGGGTGGGAGGGAGACTGTTCACTGTTTGCCATTTGGTATTTTTTGAATTTTGAACCAAGTATTGCATTATTAATTCAAAATGTAAAATAAACAAGGCAGTCCCACTTCAGCTTTGGCTTTGATTGCTCCTGTCAGTCAGAGATGGCTGCTGGACTGACATCCAAGTGAACAGTGTGGAGCTCTACTATCACCAAAGCCACTTGGCCAGGCCCCTGCTGCAAAGATACAGGGCATAGACAGGTCTCTTTGCCTTTTCATCCACGTGCCCTAGCAATGAAGGCCCATTTGCTGTCTATGGCAAATATATCTTGCTCTGTAAGCCTCTATCTTGCTCTTACTCTGTAAACCTACATTTCTTTCCTTCAATAAACTTTGTTTCATGCTAGCTTAAAAAAAAAAACAAAAAACAGATACAAGGCATGAATACAGCCCCACTGTGCTGACTGTCTCCTCTGAACGCTCACAGGGTCAGCGGTCCCAGGAACTCCTAGTCATGAGATTTCATGAACTGTAAAAGTAAGAAGAACTAGGCAGCGCCTGTGGCTCAACAGAGTAGGGCGCCGGGCCCATATGTCAGAGGTGGTGGGTTCAAACCCATCCCTGGCAAAAAAAAAAAAAAAAAGTAAGGAAAACCTATCCAGGCTGTTCAGTCTATGTCAAGTACCAACTAAAATAGGCCTAACACGAACCATTGCCATTTGTAACCACCAAAAAGCAGGGTTGTCAGTATCAAGGACTTTCCAAGAATGGTAATAGCTTTAGGACCTGCTGGCTGTTGAGCCCAATTTTCACCATGAAAGGACAGAGGGAGCAGAGTGGTCCCAGGCTAAGAAGTCAGGAGGTGGGTTGCTGCAGGTGCACCAGGTTCCAGTGACATCTTTTGATGGTTTTATTCTCCACCTCTCAGCTGCATCCCTCAGGCATTCTCTAAGCTCAAGCAGGAGATATGTCTCTGGAAATAAGAAGAGGCCAAGGCAATGGAGTCCAGAGGATTGGAGAACTTGAGGAGCACCCCACCAGCTCTGTAAGTGCGTGAAGCCCTGGTTGCCACCATTCACATAATCAGGCAGCTTTGGGCTGCAAATGGCTGAAACCATGGGGTTCTCAGGGATCTCCAGGGGCTTAGGACCCTTTGCTGGGGACCAATGCAGATGGAGATCCTAATATTGATTCTGGACCAGTGGATGGGGCTCAGTTTGTCAGGCCTAGTATGCTACAAAAAAGTTACAGAATTTGTCATTTCTTCCACTCCTGAGTGGCTCATAACTACTACCTCTTCATCTGCTTTTCCAGGAAACTCTGGACTTCACATGGGACCTTGCCTGGCACTGGGAAGGTCAGGTCAGTACTACTAATCAAATGCTAGACCATTTCTGATTCCCTTTCCCAGGAGGGATTTCTCTATTTGTTCATTTAGCAAGTACTTAATGTCTGTCAGTCAAGGGGCCAACAGTATAAATAATTCTAGAGTTAAGCCAGATGCACATGGGTTTGAATCCAAAACTCTATTATTTTGTCATCTTGAGCAGAAGTGTTCACAACTTGTGCCTCAGTTTACTCCACTAAAAAATGGGAATAATAATGCTGATATTTATAGGGCTGTCATGAAGGCACGTTGAGTCCCCAGCCTTGCATGGATCCTTGGGCTCTTCCTGTAGGACACAGGCCTCTAGCAGCTCAGGTCCACTCACCCTCTGGCCCTGGAGTTCATTGCATGTTATCTCACCCTCATGTTTGGGGCCTAGTGAGTGTCCCAGAGCTGCAGGGACACAAGCTGATGGAGTGGGGGGATTTCAAGAGGCCGAGATGGTGGGCAAGCGCCAGGCTTTTGAGGACCAATGTCAAACATCCCTGATCCCAGACATTCAGATGGCTGAGGTCTTTGTTGGGAGGAGTCCTTGGTCCAATCTGCTGTTCCCTTCCTACTGTGTGGCCTTGGTGGCTCCCACTACTCTGCGCCTCTAGTTCTTATGTGTAAGAACCATTCCCGGTCCCTTGCAGACCTGGGAGAGAGGGACACAATGGGGAGGGAACTAAAATGTTAGGGACTACATACTAATGCCGGTCCTGGTGCACGAGGCCACAGGGACACCCACACAGAGCACAAAGGGTCAGGCCAGGACAATGAGCCTATGCACAGGGGATGGTGCTACTCTACAGCTCCCTGAGACAGCCTGATGAGGTCAAAAACTGGGTGATCCTCAAATTTAAGCTCAGGTTTTGGCCCACAGCCCTGCTTAGGGTGGCGCATACCTGGGGAACTTGGTTTGACCCCTCACTGACTGGATGTCCCCCGCCAAGTGACCCCAGAAACCAGCTCAGAGGGCCCTAGAACATTGTTCAAGTTACCTGCAGGCGTCTCCAGCCTTCCTGTAGAGGACCTGGGGCTGACTTGGCGGGCAAGGGGGCGCCCAAGCTGCACCCAAACCCCACCATCCGCCCATCGGCTTGCTCAAAGCAGCTGCTTTTTTAGCCACTTGCTAAAAGGCCTGGGTCCTTCCTTCCGGGCTCGAGGCAGCTGGGGCCTCAAAAAGAGCATTAAAACGTCTGGATGACTCTCGTTCACCTTTATTATATACAGAGGCCCCTCATCTCCAGCCTCTCAAGAGCGCCTCTCCGCCGGTCCTGCGGGGGCGGCCGCTGCCCTCCCTGTTTATCTAGAGAGGAATGTCTGCGGAGCCGGGGGATGGATCCTCCCCTGCCATCCATCACCGCCTGACCAGCCTGCGCCCGCGGGGCAGGGGCGCTCATGTGGCCTGACCGTAGGGACTTTGGCGGGCGACCCCACTGGGCTCTTCCGGGGAACATACTTGCGAATCTGCCCCCAGAAGCCGCTAGCGAGGAGTCGTAGACCGCGCTGGAGGCTTTGCTCGCCCGTCTGGTGGGGATCCAGGGTTGGAGGCTGGAGCCTACAGGGGGCCCTTTGAGTAGTGAGGGAGCGCCGCGGCCTTGAGCGTGCAAGGCTCGAAGCCAGGCCCAGCGTCCTGGGGCTACAGTAACGTTAGCATCCGCTCCGGAGCCGCACTACTTCCTACAAAATCTTAAAGGTATTTTGTGGTGTTTCCCATGTACGCCGACTTTCCGAGATGGCAATGCCGTGGGAAACGTGGAACAGTCACATCCCACTTTGTAAAACAATGCTGTGCACAGCCTCGGCGCTGTGGCGGTGTTACTGTGCAATGGTGTAACGGTGTGGCGGCGTGGCGCTGTGCCTAGCGCTGAGAGTGGGAGCCCCACCGGGAGTCGCGGCACCCGCGCAGACACGCGTTTACTACCTGGCCGCGATCCCCGACTTTCCCCCTTGTGGGAAGGGTGTGATCTGACGCCACGCAGTTAGCAGACCTCTGACTTCTCTTAACCACGACTTGTACTTGGTTCACTGTGCACTCATCCCAGCGCCTCCTGATGCTGTCTAGTGTTCCCAGGCCTCTTACACATTTGTATACTGAAACACACCTTTTAAAAAATTAAATATTAATTTCCTTTTGTGTCTCCCTCAATTGCAGTTGAGACATTATGTGGTAACTGGGATGTCAGAAAATTCTTCAGGAGCTGCGTTCTGGTTCTAACTCCGCAGGTAGGCCTGCTGAGAGGTCCACAACCTTCTTCCCTTTCCCACTCCCCTCCCTGCACTTGCTGGCTTGCAGCCTTGGAGGAGTCACTGCACTGGGGCTCCATTATCCCTCATCATCACCACCACAGCAGGAGCAGAAGCCTGAACGGAAGTTTGGTGATGGCACCACCCCATGAGCACTGTCACCTGTTTTGTTTCAAGCTCTGCCCCAAGTAGCAGACACACATGTGAGCAAAACAAGCCCAAGTTCTGAGCCCCTTGAAATGATGTTCCAGTGAGGAAGGCCAAGAGGAGACATCTGGACAGAAAACAGAATTGTTTTGAAAGAGAAAGTGAGAGAAGAGCTATGAAGAAACACAGGTCACAGGTTATAGGCTAAGGGTCTAACTGAGGTGGTCCAGGAGAACCTTCTGGGGAAATGATGTGGGCCAGAGGCATATGACACAAGCTAGAGCCAGGACTCAACACAGCACTGGGGGGGCGGGAGGGTAGGGTAGGGAGAGCAGCTGTTGTCTTCATCAAGTTGCTGAGCCAGGGATTCTGCAGTGCTCCTGGCCTTTTGCTTATAGGCACAAAGTGGCTGCCATAGCTTCAGACATCACATGCGCAAGGGAATACAGCCAAAGGCAAGGACATGGATATGTATATCTGGAGCTAGGCATCTAAACAGTTTCTCTTCTCAGGCAAGAAAATCTATCTTGGACACCCCTTTTCCAGGAAGGTTTTTCTGTATTTTGTTGGCCAGAATCACCTGCTCTTCTTTCATTGTCCTTAGCTACAAAGTGAAGTGAGTCTGACCTTTTTACACTTTCAGTGAGAGTAGGGAGAGGATGTGAAGATCCTGTGGGGGTAAGTTACAAAGGCTTCTGGGCAGGACCACTCAGAGCCTATGATGCTCACCTAGGATCTCCAGGCATTTCCCAAACCTATTTGACTCTTCTTCTCCCAAAGCTTTTCATGGGACTATATTCTAAAGACCACTTTTCTGGGGAAACACCACCAAAGGTGATAGGGAGTCCCCACTGGCTCTACTTAGGGGTATGGCCCAGTGGGGTCTGGGTTTCATACCAGGTGCTGATGTGCAGGACAGCCTAGAGTGAAAGCCCAGGGAAATTAGGCCCCAGGAAAGAGGCGTAGTGGGCAAATCCTCCAGACACTGATATTGACACATGCAATTGTGGTTGGAGAAGAAACCAAACATTTCATGGCTCAAAGGAAAACAATCACAGATCTGATGGACTGGGATTAATTAGGCTTAATATCATTCCTATGGCTTCTATTGAGGGCTAGAAAATTACAGGTGAAACCACCTGAAACCACATTTCTATGGGATAGAATGGCATCCATCTGCCCAGGAGTTTCTCCAGGGCTGCAACTAAGCCATCCTTACTTATCTTCCTCTCTTTCTCCTTCCCTTTCCATCACTGGGCTCCAGTTTTGTTTGTTTTTTTTTTTTTTGTTGTTGTTGTTGTTTGTTTGTTTGTTTTTTATTTTTTACAGATTTTGGCCTGAGCTGGGTTTGAACCCGCCACTTCTGGCATATGGGGCCAGTGCCTACTCCTTTGAGCCACAGGCGCCACCCAGCTCCAGCCTTTTTACTGTCCTTGAATCCCAGGCTGGTCTTGCCCCAGGACCTTTGTACATGCTATGCCCTGAAGCACTCTTCCCCAGATGTCTGCCAACATGGCCCCTTCTCTCAGCTCCTCAGGTCTTTGATCAAAGCCCCTTTCTCAGGAAACCCCCACCACATCCCAATGTTTCCTCTGGGGACAGCACGGACCACTACCTGATCCTCTGACGTGTGGTTCCCTCTCATAATGGCAGCCTCCACACGGGTCTGGTGAGTGGTAGATGTTCAAGAAGTCATTCATTCTTTTATCCATTCATTCAAGAAACACTGATTAGCACTGACGGGGGAGGTGAGGGTCATTAAAATCCCCTAAGAACCACTCAGTCTGGTGCGGAAGACAGACTTATAAACAGACCATCATGCAGCCTTGCTGTAAGTGCTGGGGGAATACGGCTGCATGCTGCTGAGAGACCCTCACTGAAGCTGCCACATGAAACCCATCTGAGCTGAAATGGACCCAACACCAGCTCAGATGCAGGGGCAGAGGCATCTGCAGGTGTCCAGGCCAGGAGGCAGGAGAGGATTTGGGGCACCCCCATACGCTTGAGATCTCCATCTTAGATGCTGATGGGAGTATAGTTTTTGTTCAACTTGTAGTATTTTTTATCCGTCTTTCCCTGGGTACAGAAACACCCTGAGATGGCACCTGACCTCACTCACTGTGCCTGGGTACCAAGGTGGGGAGCGCACAGAAGGCCTCTGGCATATGCCTAGGACAGACGCCCACTGATTGGAGAAGCTGCCAGGCTCAGCCTCCCAACTCAGGTGCACAAAGTACAGCCCCCACCTTCCACTCCCTACCCCTCCTCAAGCTCCCTAAGCCCTCTGTTTACACAAGCAGCAGCTAGCAATACAAATTACCTGCCTCCACTAATGGACCAGCTGCCTGCCAAAGCCAGCCCTCTGACAGCTGCAAAATGATTTCAGGAAAGGCTTTTGACTCCCTGTGACATTAGGGTAAAATCTCCTACTTCAATCCCCCTCCCCCAGCCCCACCCGCACACTCACACAAAGGATGGCTCTGAACAAAATGCCCTGCATGGAGGTAAGAGGTAGGAAGAGCCCTGTTCCCTTAACACAGGTGGAGTCTTCTTTCTACTGTGGGACATGAACATTCTTTGGAAGGGGGACAGAGGGACCCAAGCAGCTACACCTTCAAAGAAATGCCTCGACTATAACCTGTACAGTCCTGGGAGACACTGAGGCATGGCCATGTGTGTCTGACCAGGCCCAGTTTGGTCTTAGCACTGACAGTGACCTGGCATGTGGCCCTGGGTGGGTCCCCTTCCTTCTCCCTCTGGTTTCTCTGACATTAGTGCTTCCTAAAGGGAAGAACTCATGCCCTGTGGCATTGCCTATCAGTTCAGGATGTGTGGACACAGGGGTAGCCTAATAGGGCAATCTCTAGAAGGGTGGCACCCTCTTCAATCTGGCACCACTTGGAGCAAGCTCACCACACCGAGCACTGGAGTCTGACTACAATTTAATATCATTGTTTACTTTCTTTTCCTAGTTATGTTTTAATTTACAACAAGTTCTATTGGGTTTTATGGTAGTAGTACAAAGTCTCCCTCAAAGTAAATTAATTCGAGGGAAAAGGAGCAAAGCCATGGAAGGGGAAATGGGTGAATCACAGTGGAGGCTGTGGCAGAGCCTGAAGGTGCTTGTGATATGAAACAGGTCAATGGGTGTTTGCTCTGATCCCCCAGCTCTGTGGACCTGGAACCAAACCCAGTTTGAAACCCTGATTTGCCCAGTGACCCAGCAGAAGAGTTGTGCCCCAACTTGGCCCAGATGCTCTCCCTTTGTGCTACCCTGTAAGCCCTTCCTCCCTTCTTCTTTCCCAGGATTTCCAGTGGGAGGAGTGGGAGACAGAGTGGAGGACAGAAGCCATCATGTCCCTCTCTCTCTTCTCCGTTTACTGTGGGTGCCTAGGTTTATGTGGGCTATGGCACCACCTCTCTCTGCCCCTCCAGCCTCAGGTGGTAGGGGCTTCCTACTGGTGATAATCTCAGAATGCCTCCCCATCTCATCTCCTCCAGCACTGACTGGCACAACCATTCTCTACATTAAATATCCTCTATCCTAAACTCATGAGGTCCTTTTGTTACCCCTTCTATCTGTGAGCTGAGACCCATCCGGGCTCTTGCCAACCTCTTCCCATAGGTATGCCATGAGAGCTCAACACCATGTATGACATCTGTCCATCCCAAGAGGAGGGTATGTCCCTCGCTGCTGTGAAGCTTTCCTGTCCTGCAATCTCAACATCTTGGTGCTCATCCACCTCTGGGCCATTCTTGGTTTCATGAACCTCCTGGGATTTCTGTAGAGCTCGTTTAGTATAAAGATTCAGATATAGCTCAGAAAGAGTCATGACACCACAGGCCATCCCAAGCAAAGCCATGCACCCACCAGACACTCACAGCCTGTCCACTACCTCTCTCCACCTTGGTATTCTGATTTATAACCTGGGGAAATAATGCTGCTGCAAGCACCGCATACATACGGCTTTTTGCATTTTAAGTAATTTCCGTAGAGAAAAATATTCTTAGCAGGATAACTTTGCCAAAGGATATGAGCATTTGGAAGGGCTGATTCCAATATTTTTAATGTCTCAGTTGCAAATATTTAAGAATGCTATACCCACTTATCATCATAGCTTCAGATGGACATTATTCTCATTTGTTAACCACAAGTGGGTTGGTCTCTCTGTTAAAAAATTCCAAGTAGTCATTAATTATTCCCAAAGATTGCAGGGTTTTAAAGGAGGTTTGGTGGAGGAATTCCCCTCCTCCAGTAAACCTTTTAGCCCTCACCAACCTGATGGCAACTTGGGGTCAGAATGGAGAAGGCAGAAACTCTCAAAAATGGCTTTGATGCACCACCCAATGCCAACTCAGATAACTACTTTTTTAAATAGATAGACATTACTAACTTTATTGAGATGTAATTCCTGTAACTTAAAATTCACACTAAGTGTACAATTCAATGCCATTAATGTTCAGAGTGGAACAGCCATCACCACTAATCCCAGAGAATTTTCATCACACCAAAGGAAACCCCATGACCATTATCAGTCACTCCTGGCAACCATCGATCTCCTTTCTGCCTCTATGGATTTGGCTATTCTGAACATTTCACATAAATGAATCATATAATATTTGTCCTTTTATGCCCAGCTTCCTTCACTTAGCATAATGTTTTCGAGCTGTATACATATTACAGCATGAATTAGTACTTCATTTTTTTTAAAAGAATAATATTCCATTGTATGGATGTAACACATTTTCTTTATCCATTCACCTATAGTGGACATTTGGGTTGTTCTCACCTTTTGGCTATTGTGAATAATGCTGCTGTAAACATGCATGTACAAGTTTTTGTGTGGACAATGTTTTCAGTTCTCCTGGATATATACCCACACGTGTGGTGCTGAGTCATATGGTAACTTTATTTTTAACATTTTGAGGAACTTCCAAACTGTTTTGGACAGTAGCCATACCATTTTACCTTCCAACCAACAACATATGAAGGTTTCAATTCTATGCATGTTCTTATGAACATTTGTTATTATCTGTCCTTTTGATTTTAGCCATCCTAGTGGGTGTGAAGTGGTGTCTCCCCAAAAACTTGATTTGCATTTACCTGCTGTGGGTGGTGCTGAGCAACTTTTTGTGTGCTTGTTGGCATTTCTTTTTATTATTATTATTTCATATATATATATATATTTTTTAATTTATTTTTCTTTTATTATAGATAAAAATATGCACCATAGACGTGGCCCAACCCATCACCTTCCCTCCACCCAAACCTCCCCCCTCCCTTCCTCTTCCTTGGTCCTTTCCTCATAGTCTTGTGGTATAGTTGGGTTATAGCCTTCATATGAAAGCTATAGTTTAGCTTCATAGTAGGGCTGAGTACATTGGATACTTTTTCT
>CAUYPK010063488.1:0-20973 GCA_963574355.1 Loris lydekkerianus
AGTTATAACCTAAGAATATGGGGAAAGGGGAGAGGGAGGGGAAGGAGGGGGAGGATGGGCAGAGGGAGGGTGATGGGTGGGATTACACCTATGGTGCATCTTACAAAGGTACATGTGAAACTTAGTAAATGTAGAATATAAATGTCTTAACACAATAGCTAAGAAAATGCCAGGAAGGCTATGTTAACCAGTATGATGAAAATATGTCAAATGGTCTATAAAACCAGTGTATGGTGTCCCATGATCGCATTAATGTACACAGCTATGATTTAATAATAAAATAAAATAAAAATAAAGGCGAGAATTAGAAGGAAAAAAAAAAGATGGTTGTGGAATAAATGGCAATATCAGAGAAGAGGCAGAGGCCTATATGAGCATTCAGTGTTGGGATAAAAGTGATCCATTAAAGTCACTCCCATTAGCAAACCTCAGCTTGGAACAGATGGAGGTCATATCCCCCTGGTTGTCTGGCACTCTGTAGTGGAATCCCAAGGGTCAGAGAGTATAAGAATTATGCCATTTTCAAGAACTAGACTGTTCTGGACTCTAAGATGAGCCCAGGGAAATATTGTTGGATCATGACAATACCAGAAGGTCACGTGGGTCAAAGGCAGATACTCAAATGTCCTGCTTCTGCACAATTTTATAGCTTCCTTGAGGGATCATTTGGGACCTTGGCTTGTCTCTTGAACTATTTTATAGGCCAATGAATGTATTTGAGATTCACTTGCTAACGCCCAAACTGGCAGGTGCCCATGAACCAAATCTCCAGAATTTAATGCCAGTTCTAAAGGAAGCCCTCAACTAGAACCTCTGGACACAAAGATTTTGTTATCCGGGAGCTGTCAAAGCTGTCACATATTTACTGATCCCTCAGACCACCAAGCAGCGAACAGAGGGAGAATGAAAGCTACAGCTGTTCAGGCGCCTCCTGACAGTGAGCAGGTGGTACAAGTAAGCAGGACTGTGAGGCTGGCCAGTCACCAGCCTCAGGAGAAGAGGGAATTGTGGGTGCGTCAAAGGAAAGGTACCTATTTTACTAAGCACAGCCATCTCACATACCCTCCCTGGCCTGTCCATCATGGTTATAGCAGGGTCAGGCTGCCCCTCACATGAAGCAATATCACCACTGAAAATAGCTCATGAAACAGTTGTCTCAGTCTCACTGGAACATTTCAGAGACATCTTCAAAATTAGTCTTATTAATGATGTAAGTGTATTATTAAATTCAAACAGTAAACAGCATATGCAGAGATGGCACTTTGGTTAGCATCCTTCCAGACACCTTGATTTCCCACTCCATAGAATCAAGTGTATACACTTATTCCCTTTACGGAAATGCTTCTACTAAACAGACCATAACTTGTTTTATTTTGTTCATTTAGCAATTGTAATGTGCCACATGCCAGCAATATTATTCAGAATCAAATGGTTCAAAGAGCTAAGAGAAAGTTGTGATCTAATGTTATGTCAGCTGTCTTTTGATAATAGAATGTGTAGCCTCTGGAGAAACTTCTTCTCAACTCACTGGAGAACATCTTGAACCATTGACAATGATGCTGACATTTATCAAGCACTTATCAAGTGCCAGGCACTGTACCACAGAGCACTTTTGCATGTACATTTAACTCAAACAAGCCTCTCTGAGACTTTGTTCTTCACCTACAAAAAGGAGGATAATAATAGTACTGACCTTGCAGGTAAATAATTGGTCAACAGTCCCACAATGATTTGAGTGCCCAAGGAGAGCTATGAATTTTGAGTATGTGTCTATAGAGCCAATATCTGTACTGCTGTTATGAGGAGGTCGCGTTTCTTGCTCACCTGACACCTGCAGGGCAACTGACGTGGAAAGGATAAGCATGCAGACGGGGAACACCTGGGCCCCCACGTGCCAGTGATACAGAAACTCATTGTCACATCAGTGTGTCAACATGGCTGAGAAATCTTTGACAAATATTAAGACCCTGTTAGCAACAGTGAAAGTTTCCTGTAGGGTGAGAAAACCACGGGGGAAGAGGCTGTCTTGGCATCTCACTGGCACATTCTCTCTATACAAAGGCAATTAGTCAAATCAGTTCAGAGATCCCAACTGTTCGTGCTTCACCCACCTCTGTGAGAGACGGAAAGGGAAAGTGAGAGCTAGCTATGTGCTAGTGCAAAGGACTTTTACACATTCTCTTATTTAATCCTCACTATCTGGCTGTGGAGTGGATGTGAAGTATTATTATCCCATTTTACACATTCGGAGGTGAATTCCTGCTCTTCCCCTTCAGACCTGCTGCACCTGTAGCCTTTGTTATCTCAGGTGATGTCAAGTCCTTCTTTTCAGCTGCTCAGAGCAAAACCCTTGGAGTCATCCTTGATTCTTTTCTCTCTCATCTTCCACATCTAATCTATCAGCAACTCCGATGGCTCTCCTTCCACAACATCTCCAGAATCCCACACTCCTCACCACCCCCACTGCACCCATGATGGTTCAAGTGGCTGTTACTTTCCCTTAGCACAGACTGCAGCACATGCCTAGTTTCCCTGCCCTGTTCTGTAGTCTATTCTCAATTCAGTGGCCAGAGTGATCTTGCTACACTCTGGGTCAGACTCCCCAGTGGCTCCAGAGCAAAAGCCATAGCCTCTACAATGGCCTGCAAGTCCACCATCAGCTGCCATCTGTCCATCACCACCTCTCTGGATTCTTCCCTGTGACCCACTCCCCTCCCTCACTCTGCTCCAGCCACACCTGCTTTGCTGTTTCTCCTTTAACACCCCAGTCTCAGACCCTGTGAACTGGCTCTTCCCTCTGCCTGAAATGGGCTAACTCCTTTAACACCTTTGAGTCTTTGCTCAGATGTTATTTTCTCAAAGAGATCTACCCTGCCCACCCTATTTAAGATGGTAGCCCCTCTACCATCACCCTAAGCACCACAGAACCCCCTTATCTCACTCTACATTTTTCTATGGCACATATCAACTTCTAAAACATGATCAGGTTCATTGTTTATTTTGTATCTCCCACACTATGAAATACATTTATGAAGGCAGGAAAATTTATCTGATTCCTCTGCTGATCACTCTAGTGCCCTGACTAGTACCTGGCACACGGAAGATGTTGAATGAGTGAGGGTGTGAATGAATGAATTTGGCAAGGGCAAATTAGGTGTTAAGAACTGTCCTAGGTCTGATAACCAACAGGAGGCAGATTCAGGAACTGGAATCAGGGCTCTTGGACCCCATAGATCAGGCAATTTTATCAAATACCTCTTAGGAAAAATGAGGCAAAGGACCCCAAGGCAATTTGGTGAAACTTGTGCATAAGCCTCTTTTGGGGGGTTGCTCCCATTCAGGACTGGGCATGCCTCCAACTGCACCTGCACCTTTAACTGGATTCAATGCATAATGGCCAGCCTGAGCAGTGGCCCTGAGTCACCAGAAAGGTATCAGCTGTGGTCAGCACTACTGATTTTGATAGAGAAGTATGAGAAACACCCTGAAAAGGATGTCTACCAAGGAGGGTTACAGTAATGTCTGGGACTTGCCTACCCATGTTATTTAAAAGAGCCACTTTCCCATAAACTCAGACTCCCACTTTTCTGAGGGCAGTCACCTCATCTATACCCAACTGTCCTCTCAATTTCTCGTCTGTGGTTTATACATGACAAGCCTTCCTCTAAACCTGTCCTGAACACAGCGCCTGCCTTCTGCATTCCTGCTTCCTCGGGTGTCTCAAGCCACCTTCCCGAGTCCTCCACTGTGAGCAGGCTGCACACTCTGAGAAGCTGATCTACAGCTTTGAGGCTGTTACTCCTCAGCCTCCTCTTCTGACCCACATCAGCTCTTGGCACCCAGGGAGGGTAGGTGGGTGGCTTCTGTCTCTTCACAGGCATGGAAAGGGTTCTCAGATGCTTCCAAATATCTGGGATGTTGGGCTAGTCCCTGGCCCTTCCAAAATCAAGGTAGTATCTAGGCCTTCAGAGAAAGAGGGGTTACTTTCAAATAAACAAAGCAAATAATTGGAAACAATAAACATTCCTAATGATCCTAAATAAACACTTAGGAAAATGCCTCCCGCTGGCAAACAAGGCACATGACTGCCCCATGCTTTGGTGGTAGGGCTCAGGTGAGCTCTCCTCGCCTCTCCGCTTGGCAGTGCCCCAACGCCAGGAGCAGGAACCTTCCTCAGAGGCACCCAGGCGAGCTCGGGAGCTGGGGTGAGATACCCCAGGAGTCTGAAAGACAGGGACAGCCTGGGGAAATTCTCACGGAGCAATGTACTTAATTCCTCCTCCCTAAGGGAATCTGGGTGTGAATGCCACACAGGCTGACACAGCCCCTTCTTTCTACTGGGCAAGCAGCTCTGAGCTGAGTTCATGAAAGTGCTTCATGAACTACTTGTATTAATATAGTCTTTTGTCTTAAGACTTATTCTCTCCTTAATGGAAACTGTCCCAGAAGGGCTATACGTCAGGTCCTCACAGTTACTGATACCTCAGAGTACATGGATCTTCCCTTGTAGATTTTCTAGAAGCAATTCTACCCATATCTCACAGAGGTGGGGGACCTGTGGACTCAAGGCCACATGTGACCCTCCAGATCCCCAAGTATGGCCCCTCGACTGAATCCAAATTTCACAGAACAAATCCCTTTATTAAAAGAGTTCATTCTGTAAAATTCATATTTGATCAAAAAGGCACACTTAAGGATTCAGAAGGCCACAGGTCCCAACCAAATCTCCTAGGAAGTACAGAGTGCTCAAGAAGTTGGAATGAGGCTGTGAAGCTTGGCAAACAAGCAGGCACACAGCGGACAACACCAGGGCTCGGGGCCTACCTGGCACTGGCCTGCAGCTATGGAGGCAGAGCTGTGGCACTAGAGGGGCACTTCTGTTAGCCTCCTGCAGCACAGGGGCTGGGGGTTGGGGGCAGGGACCACTTTGATGACTAATAACCTAATCATGGAAAATTACAACTTCCTGAGCTAGGTCTATTGAGGTAGCCACAAAAATCTTTTATGATGTGGCCAAAAATTCCTCCTGCTACCACAGCCCTTGAAAATAGGTCAAAGTCACCTCTATGGAACTCTGAAAGCTGGGTTCATCTAAGTGTTGTTAAGTGGAAAACACTGGAGCTCTCCTCTCTGGCCTGAGCTCAGTCTTGGCTCATCAGTCCTATCCTACTTGGTCCTCTTCAGAGGACTGATTGGTTATAAAGGTCAGTCATGAAGGCTGCCCGTTGTTTGCCCTAGGAAATGTCTGTTGACATTTTCTCTGGGACAGAAATGATTTCTCTTGTATACCAACCAAGACCTATAGGTCTGGCCTCATTTTCCAAGCTACACCTAACCCCACAGGAGGGCAAGGGGTTCATGGCTGACTGCTGTCTAGATCAGACACGCAGAGCTCTCTCCCTGAATGTTGGGCTTCCCATGGGGAGTATGGTGCAGGGGTGAGTAGCTGGCCTGGCTCTGAAGCTGCCTGCATGGCCCTGGGCCATCTCTCTCAGCACAGAGAGAATTGGCCTCTCTGATGATGGGGGTAACATTCTTTGCTGCAAGTGCTACTGTGGAAGCCCTAGGAGAAGGGACGGAAAATTAAAATGGGCTTTGAAGACCAGGTGATCAGGGAGCCCCAGCTTTCTATTTCCTGTGTGTGCTCAGGCCTTGGCAGAGACAGAAACCACTAGGCTCTGAGGTCATCAACTAGTGGAGGCTCAGTGCCCAGAGGACAGGCCTCTCTCAGACTGCTGTGCCTATTCCTCTGTTTCTTTTGTTTCTGCTGCTATCAGCAGGAATCCCCACCTCCACAGCTGAAGATGGACGGGATCTTTAGCAAGTATGGCCATCCTTGGTCTAAGAGCCTTTCTATCAGGCCCAGGACAGGGCTGACCAGGAGATGACCCACCTAAGTGCCTACTATCCAAGATGACCCTTTCGTTGGCTCAGAAACCTCATCTGATCTCTGGCCCTGGCCTCAGCCTGGGTGAGGGTGGATGCTCCTGTCCTGACAGAACCCTGGGGAGCCTCCAGGCAATCCTCTACGGGGGATAAGAGATCTCGTGTCTGTGGCCTGGAGCCAGTTCTATGCTGAGTAACAAGACTCTGCCTGAGCTGAAGGCCAAAAACAATGACGCAGACAGCCTGGAATCCAGGGAAAACCGGCTCTAACTTTTCACCCAAGAGCCCTACCCAGCTGGACATGAGCTCACCACAACTAGACAGTGTCAAGAACAGTGGGAAACTGCCTGACCCTGTAGGCAAGAGGAGGAGCAGGGGCCTGAGCCTGAAACTACGCCTGAACGTTCTTTAAAAACCCCATATCAATTCATCTAAAATTAGCTTTCAGCATCTAAATCACTTCCTGTTACAGAAACCACAAGCCCTGGTGCCAAAGTCATCACCCTGCCTGCCTCAAGGGGGTGGGGACATGTGATGTAGGGGTGCTGCACACGGAAAACAGTAACAATCCAAAAGTGACACAACAGTTAGACGCTCCTCTTCCCCCACAGCAGGAAGGATGGCTAAGCAGGACCTCATAAGGCTTTTGCTACAGGGACCACAACAAGGGTGACCATGCATGTGCGTGTACATACCCACACACACACACACAGCCCTGCACGCACACTAGAACACACAGACCAGAGCCTTCTCCTTGCTAATGAGAGACTACCCGTGGACAGCCCAAGCACATCTCTGCTATTCCCCCTCCGATCACAGGACTCACTAAAAGAAGAGGGCGAGGCTCGGCACCCATAGCACAGTGGTTATGGCGCCAGCCACATACACCAAGGCTGGCAGGTTCGAACCCAGCCTGGGCCCGCTAAACAACAACAACTGCAACAAAAAATAGCCGAGTGTTGTAGCGGGAGCCTGTAGTCCCAGCTACTTGGGAGGCTGAGGCAAGAGAATCACTTAAGTTCAAGAGTTGGAGGTTGCTATGAGCTGTGATGCTACAGCACTCTACCCAGGGCGATACCTTAAGACTCTGTCTCAAAAAAAAAAAAAAAAAAGAAGAGGACAAGTATCTGGCCTGCTTGAAAAACCTGCAGCTCTGTTCCGGCTTCTCTTGTAGCCCTGGTCACTTCATGCCTAATGGCCTGCGAGCAAGCTTAGTCCAGCACCTAGTGCTTGGCCCTTACTTACTAGTTTAGCCAACACTTCCAGGTATTTCCTATGTGCGGAAAATAGGTGGGGGTTGGATTAGGGTTGTGGAGCAAGTCAGAGGCCATGGGAACTGAGGCTGCGGGATCCATTTGAATCTCTACACTGTCCAGAGAGCCCTGTTCTTCTTCTTGCCTCACCCAAACCCCAACCTCAGGATGGGTTGAAGGGTGACAGCAGCTATGCACAGATAAGCAGCAGCAGAAGGGAAACATTGATCAACTGTCACAAACTTGGAGAGCCCTAGATTGTGCCATTGAGACCATGAGACAAAGTGTGGGTGCACTGTAAATCAGGTGACTTACTCCTTTCTAAGCTCCACAAGAACATGGAAGTTTGTGTCACAGGTCTGCTGCTGTTCTCCCTCAATAGCACCTGGCATGCGGAAGACTCTCAGGAATACCTGGTGGGTGACAGAATGGAGATAGATGTTGATGAGCGGGCTGGCCCCTGTAAGCACAGAGTGTCTGCCAGCCCCCAAACAGCACTGCACCTGTGTCCATCCAGACTCCAGGGTACTTGGCAGTCCTCCACACACCAGCTCCCACCCTAGGCACAAGACGCAATGTACCTTTGAGGACTGTTTCTGACATGGCTGCTGGGACAGGAGTCACCTGTTTGCTCCAGTAGAAGAAATCCAACTGCTCTGCCACTGGATGGCCTTGGTGGCAGTGGTTTCCTCCCAAAGCACAATAGCTGACCTCAGTGGGGTTAGCCTCAGAGAGATAAAGACCTGGCCTGAAATGGGTGTGTTTCTACAGTGATGACAGAGTTGTGTCCATTGTGCTCCTCTCACTACTTTCTAATAAAGAGCCCCAGGCATTCCTGGGTGACTGGAATGCCTGGTGACCACATCCACCCACCTGCATAAGCTGCTGCTCAGATACTTCTGAAGTACCTTAGGTTCCCAGAAAGAGAAGACCTGTTGAACAGTAACAAGGCCCCAGCATAGGGTGCTAATGATTTTTCTTGTCTCCACATTTGAGTGGGCTTTTCCAGAAGTGATGAAGAACCCCAAGCCTAAAGATGTAGAGGATCAGGGAGAGTCCTGAGCTCCCCACAGGCTACTTACGTGTAACTACGAGGGCTGGCTGTGAGGATACCTGACTTCCCAGCATGCAGTAGCTAGTATTGACATGGCTCTTATCTGGATGATGCTCTGGGCCAGCAGGCCACAGCTCTGCCCATGAAGTTAAAGTAGGGACGGAGACCTGGGTGAGTGGTAAGCACCTTCACACAGAACAGACATAGTTTTGAAAGGCTTGCTTGAAGCCAGGTCATATCCAGGCCCTGAGAACACAATTAAAAAGAAGATAAAACTTTTTCAATTATTGTATATTCCACTGAGGGAAATGTGTAATTATAATCCCAGATTGAAAGTATAAAACCAGAGGGGTATTAGGAAAGACTCTGTGGGTATGCAGAGAAAGAGCATGCAACCTGCAGCCCAACTTGGAGGCCAGATATAGGTTTGGTGGAAAGTTTAATGAAGTAGTACTCAGTAGAAATAATAGATCATGATCAAACAGGTTGTATCTCAGAAAAGAAATGTGATTATGAAAAATATACCAATGTAATTTTCCATAATAATGGATTAGTCATTAGATAATCATTTCAACAGAAGCATCCATTTATGAGAAAAACTCTTTGTATACTAGGACTACCAGGGGCACATCCTTCATAAGGTAAAGGATGTAGCAAATATGTTTAATAATTAAATATTAAAAGCAATTCCATTACAGTTGGGAAAAAGATGATACCTATTATCAGTGCTACTATTTAAGTCTGACTATTGAAGTCCCAGCCAATGCATTACCATTAGGAAAATAGGTATGAGTTGTAAAAAAGTAGATAAAATTGCTGTTTTTTATTTTATTTTTTGACATTTCCTGATTTCATGTTATAAAACAAAAATAATTTGAAAAACATCAGGAAAAAGGTTCATAGTAGCTCCAACATCACCAATGCATGTGCAGAATTGTAATAATTGCAATTGTAATCTGAGACTTGCACATGATATTCTATTATAATTACTTTGACATAATTTTTCTATGATATCAAAAACCCTTTGAAAACTTCTTTATAATAACTGTGTAATATCCCATCACATAAATTTATATAGTGTACTAAATAACAAAAATATTTCTATGCATTTTTGTTCATTAGGTAATCACAGTGGTGATTTTCTTCCCCCAAGAAACCTATGTGCATATCTCTAATTATTTCTTTATGGTATATTATTAGAAATGGAATTACTAGGTCAAAGGGGAATGAATTATTTTAAGGATATTATTCAACAATACCAAAATGCTTTCCAGAAAGGTTTTGTTCAATGCTAGTAATGCAGAAGAGTTCTCAGGTATCCTTGATGGTGTTGAGTATTTGCTTTAAAAATATCCCTGCCAATTGATAAAATAATATTTAATTGATTTAAATTGCATTTTAAATTAAACACACTCTTAGTGCTTATTAGTCATTATGAGAAAGTCTCATAATGACTTATGAGAAAGTCTTTCTCATAATGACTAATAAGCACCGAGTGTGTTTAATTTTAAAGAATTTAAATAAATTTTTTACAGAAGGTAATTTACAGAGAAAGTATATTTCATAGGCCCAAATGTTCATTTTTGAATTGTTTTCCAGGAAAAGGAAATTTATTTGGCTTTTCAATAGCAAAGAACATCCCTAACATTTAAAAAAGGGGGGAGAAGAAAATGCAATAGAAAAAAAAGTAAAGCATTATGTTATCTTTTTTTCTAAATCAATTTATATACTAAAAGAAGAATTTATAAACGAGACTAAGAGGCAAGCCACCACCAAAAAAAAAAAAAAAAAAAAAAAAAAAAAAATATATATATATATATATATATATGTTTGTAACAAACATGGCAGACATAAGTTTTAATATCCTTAATGTAAAAATGTCCTATTTTTAAATAGATATGATAATTATTATTTCCTACTTTATGTTAAATGTTTTAACATAAATCTTAACTCATTTCATTCTTATAATCCCCTTGTAAGGTAGGTATTAGACCAAACTCATTTTTACAGATGAAGAAACTAAATACTAGAGATGCTGAAGTACTTGGATAATAAGCTGAAGAGCCAGAATGTAAACCCAGGCATTCTGACTTCAGAATACATACTCTTAATCACTATCCTATATTAGGTCTCGATGATACGAGACACTATGCAGAAAATCCAGGAGTTAAGTGATGAACTCAAACATAAGAGCAACAAAGAAAACTTTAGCAGCTTTCCCAAATCCCAAATTCTACACCAGTTTTATAAAAATCAAAATTGATTGAATAATTGATGAAGGCTGAATGATTGATTCTAAAGTTTAAATGAAAGAATATTCCAGATCATTCTGAAGAGAAAGAATGGAGGAATATATGCCCTATGTTATATCAAAATATAAGGCAATAGGAATTAAAACTGTGGTGTGGGTATAGAGATAAACCCATAAAGCAACAGGCTAGAATGAAGAGCCCAGAAACGGACCCACATATTTATGGGATTTATGGGACAAGATAAAATCTAGGCTCGAGGATGGGTGTGAAGGCTTTTACTCTGGTTGACTCAGTTAGTGCAACATTAGGAGTACTCAATGGTTAGAATTACAAAGGATACTACGTTTCTGTGGGATAAAAATGAATGCAGGGCCTGTGGCTCCCAATTACCTTTCTTTCTCACAAAGGATACCCCACGTCCCACGGTCTTGGCAGCCTGCATAGAATGAGATGTCCACCATATCAGTAGAGCACAGATCTGAGCACTCACTGTCTTTTATAGTCCTGCCCATGTAAGCCCCAGAAACAGCTCACACTACCAAATAAAGTACTTGATGTAAGCTGTACCATACAAGACTAATATGAAAATTTTAGGCCTTGAAAATTCCTGTTGCCGGTATTTCGGGCAATGTACCCTTACCTAGCTATAGAGTCTTGGAGCTTTCAGTTCTTGTTTACTCCAAATGTGTACAAAGAGGTCTGGGAGGATGCACCCCAAGCTGAGAACTATGGTTACTATAGAGACTGAGGGAAGGAAAGGGGATAGGGGAAGGTACCCCAAGGACACTTTATTTAACTTCACAATTTTACAATCTTAAGGTTAAATAACTTTCTTCTTTACAAAAGGATGTTTTCTCTTCTTGTAAGACTTTACAAGAGAATGTATTCATGTACCATTTGAATAGTTAAAAAACAAAACTAATTTTTATAAAATCATGAAGAGTCAGACAAATGAAGGCAGAAGAAGTCTGGTTTTACTGCGGGGGGCCCTGCTGACCACAGTTGACCTGGCTCCAGATGCCCCCGCTCTCTTGCTATGTGTCTACTTAGGCCTCCTTTCTAAGTTCCTGAGGATAGAGGTGTGGGCCAGCTGTCTCCCACGTGACAGCTAAATGCCTACATACACGGGACAGGAGGCAGGCACAAGGTATTGGATAGGTGGGGGCTAGAGGATATGGGTTCCTCTGTTGGAAGAAGTTCAAAGACAGAAAAGAGAAATGGCCACAGAAGGTCCAGCATTCAGACTCTGTATCCCTGTCCCCATGTCCTTCCCTCCCCTCTCAGCAGCACCCCTACATCTGGGGCTCTTAGTCCAGACTTTGAGAGACTGTCCCTTAACTCACGCTGAGTCTGGGGAAGTGGGGAGGGATAGGGAAGAAAGAACAATCTGGAATAACATCAGGGTCAGAAAAAGAGATGAGTAGAAATCAAAACAGAAGAGGAGCTGGGAAAGGGCCAGAGATCTGCATCAGGAGCAAAGGTTCTGTTCACATCTGTAGGTAGTGGTGGTAGATGAAACCATTACCCACATCTTTCTCCAACATAGAGGAAAGTGGCTTTCACCCATAGGTTTGGTAACCCTAATTCCCACTTAATTAGCCAAGTCAGAGAGGAAAGAGCCTGCTCTCCAGGGCAGGACAAAGAAAGTCATTCTTTCTACAGAATAGGTACCAATGGAGCTCAAGGCAGAGGGTAGAGCCCTCCCAAGGCTTGGTCCAAAGCCTTGGGCAGAGATGGCTAAAGATATTGCTGCAGCATCTGCAGGAAATGGAATACTGGGGGTGGTGTGGTTAAGAAAAATACCCTCTGGTTTTTAGATCCACTTCTAAGTGTACCAGGAAAGTTCAGACCAAAGCATCACCCTCACCTCCCTCCACCCACTCTGCCAATGACTTCAGAGAAGAGTTGTGAGAACTAAAATGCGCCATCCCAAGAAAAAGGTTTTCCTTTGAGGTTAAGGTGTGAAATGACAAATGATACAGCACCTAAAAAGGCCCTTCTAATGCTGAGACTCCCAATGTCTCCACCTCTCAGCAGAGACTGGGGAGAAGATAAGAACTTAATTAGGCTCTTAGAAGAAATAGAAAAGTTTTTATTATATCCTTTTGTAGCAGAGTGACCTGGCATTAACTGAGATAGGTTCAGAAATGGGTCTATTTTCTTACTTATGACAGGGCCAAGGGGGCAAAATTTGAAAGGGAGAGACTTCTTTGCATAATAATGTGAAGTATGAACTTTGTTATGGATAGGAAAATGCTTTTATTCCTCCTTATGGGTTTAGAATATCCAGTCTGCAAAAATGAATGGGTGACTCTGTGTGCACGTATGTACACACGTACATGAGTGTATGTATGTGTGTCTGATTTAACAGTTACCCAAGAGACAACTGGAATAATGTAAGGTATGCTTACTTTACATAGTGGTAACAGATAAATTAATGGGAACATGCCTGGAATACCTACACCCATCCACTTAGTCTTGTAAGAATTTGGCAGTATTATTCTAGATCCTCATTATCCAATAGAACTTTCTGTGATGATAGGAATATTGTATATCGGTACTGCCCAATATAGAGGTCACTAGCTACATGTGACTATCAAGCACTTGATATATGGTTAAAGCAACTGAGGGCTTCTAACTTCAAATTTTATTTAATTTTAAGTAATAGGTCATAATTAATTAAATGGCCATATATGGCTAGCAGTTACTATCCCGGACAGCGCAATTCCAGATAGAATCTGTCTAGTTTATTTGCCCGCGGGTAGGTGAAGATACACAGTAGAAGTTGGTAGTGGAAAACACTATTATGAGAAACAAAGTCTTCATATTAGAAGAAGCTAGGAGCAAGCCCCATGCCAACATAAAACAGCTTTGGCACCTGAAATTTTCCCAAGCATTTGCTACTCAAATGAAAACCTTATATAAGGAGATTTTCAGAAAAGCCCAAGGAAAGATGTTACACTAGTGAAATGGGATGATAGGGAATAGGTATAACAAACTCAGAATTGTAGGACAGTGTGATCCTGCTGACGATATCTGGGTGAAACTATTTTCATTCCCATTAGTGAGAACCTCCCACTTTGACAAGTGTCCAAAGGAAGCACCAAGTTGGCACCATAGTGTACAGTGTTGAAATTTGACTACCATGTTTTTGGTAGACAGAGACCCAAGAAGGCAGAAGAATGAGTTGAGGAAGGCCTCAAATTTATAGTCACTAGACTATATGAATATCTCTTGGACTCTGTAGGCAAGGTGGTTCTTCAGATGATGCAAAAAATTATAGAAGCTTAGATGATTAGTAAGCTCAGTGCTTCCTCCCTTCCCATCTATCCCCAAGGCATGGGTAACAATAGAGTTGACCCTTGAACAACACAGATTTGAATTGCATGAGTCCACTTATATAAAGATTTTTTTCAGTAAGTATACTGAAAACATTTTTGGAGATGTGGAACAATTTGAAAAAACTTGCAGATGAACTATGTAGCCTAGAAATACCAAAAAAAAAAATTAAGAAAAATTTAGATAAGTCATAAATGCATAAAATACATGTGGGTACTAATCTATTTTATCATTTACTACCATAAAACATGTATAAATCTATTATCAAAAGCTAGAATTTATCAAAACTTGCACTTACGGACCATACACAGTACCATTTGCTATTGAGAGAAATGTAAACAAATATAAAGATGCAGTATTAAATCATAATGGTATAAAATTTATAGCATATACTGTACTACTGTAATAACTTCATAGCCATCTTCTGTTGCTATTGCAGTGAGCTCAAGGGTTACAAGTATCCACTTAATATGCCATGTGATACTAATCATGTCCATGTAAGCAGTTCCTCGCTCCAGTAAATTGAATATCAAAATAAAAATTGATCTCTCCTAGCACTCTGGGAGGCCAAGGATTACCTAAGCTTAAGAGTTTGAGACCAGCCCAAACAAGAGTGAGACCTCATCTCTAAAAATAGCCAGGTGTTGTGGTGGGCGCCTGTAATCCCAGTTACTCAGAAGGCTGAGATAAGAGAATCATTTGAGCCCAAGAGTTTGAGGTTGCTGTGATGCCATGACACTCTACCAAGGGCGACATAGTGAGACTCTCTTTCTCAAAAAAAAAAAGTAAACATTTTATGAAAACTTAAAGCAAAAGAAGGTGAAGAGTCTAAAGCTACAGCACTAATGCCAGCAAAGAATGGTTTGATAATTTTAGAAAGAGGTTTGGCTTTTAAAAATGTCAAGATAACAGAAGAAACAGCTTCTGATGACCAAGAGGAAGCAGATAAGTTCCTAGATACCATTAAGAAAAAATTTTTTAGGTTCCACGTAGCAACGACTCAGCAAGGCCCGGCCTGAAACTGCCTCTACCTAGATACAGCCAATGTGGTACCATGCCACTGACCCGACCCTCTTTCTCCGCCTTCTTTCCCCGCCCCTTCTCCAAAATAAAAAAATAAATAAATATTTAAAAAAAAAAAAAAAATTAAAATACTTTTCCAACTGTGCCAGTAAGTAATCTACACTGCAACCTTATCACACAAATTGTTAATTTTTCCTCAAATTACAAGCAGTTTTCTAATGTCAGGGAATTCTAAGACTCTAAAATACTAAGTTTCAGAACTCATAACCCAAGTTTTTCCCCTTTCACTTCAGAGTTCCTAATAGGTCTAGGTTGGAATATCAGCCTTTGGCCGCCAGTGTCTTTTATCAATATGTTCATTAACCTTAAGGTTCCTTAAACTAGAAGGGGCTTTCCGTTCATTAAATTTTATCAATTCCAATAGAAATTCTATATAATAAAGTTACTTAAATGACAAATATTTATGATACGGTATTTTTAATATATAAACTACCAGGCATGAGATAACCACTTATAAGGAAACCATATACTACTTAAAGTGAGGAATCTCTAAAGCAGAGACCAAGACAACTTAGATAAATAGTATTTTTATTTTGAAATATAATTATATAACATTAAACAGAATTGTCTGTGTCTCCAGACTTCTCTGTGATCCTCTAGTTCAGCTGCTTTCTATGTGAGCATATGGCATAGTAAGAGAAATGTGACAGATTTTCTCCCTTAATATTTGCCAGATGGCTGCTTTCTTCAGTGCCCTCCCAAAAGGTCTTGTTTTTGATAATATAATCAAATCTCCAATTGAAATATTAAAAGTAATTCTGTCATCAGCATAGAATCTGAGAGATAGCCCTCTCTACCAACCTCCTACCATTCTTGTACACCAGCAAAGCTGAGTGTCTTTTCAAAGTAGTTGGGAATGGTTTAACTTCCTATCACCTTAGCATGAATTAGAACAGATATAATCTCATATTTTTAGAATTCCAGCCTAATTACAATAAATGATAAGTAGAAAATAACTAGTACTAAAAAATGACTATAAAAGTAGACAGTTTAAAACTGATAGAATTTTAAACAATGAAGCAATAATTTTTAAAGGGACTTACAGTCAGTGAAGTATATATATGCTGCTTTGTACTTGTTCTCCGATTTACTTGCAAAATCTCGTAAGAAACAATCTACAGACTTAAAAAAGATTAGATATTAATGCATATTTTAGTAAATACTAATTTAAATATGCTAGCTTTTGAAATAACTAAGGTTACTTTGAGAATAAATAAAAGCTTACTGGCTAAAAGTTTAATTTATAAACTGATTTCCTGAGATGCTATGTTCTCTAGCCAATGAGAATTAATAAGACTATTTATTAATAATTAGTAAAATAATAATAAAGTAATAAGCATGAGTGGAATGTTCTTTCTGGCAATGAAGCAGCCTAGGAAAGCTGAAGCAACACAGAAGACAAGACTGTATTAGACGATAACAGACCAAGGAAATGAGAAGCCAACATACTGGAAGTATCATTCACACGGATAGTGAAACCAACCAGACTTGTGACTGGAGAAGTACTGGACAGAGTGACAGTGAGCTCCGAGCTTAAACTGTCAACTGCTTAGAAAGATTCAGAAACTAGTAGATGACTACAAGGATGAGAAACAAGAGGTAACAGAGTCTGGTAGTACATGCCTCAGTGTGGTAGTTCTGGAAAGAAAGTTGGTTAAAATTGTCTAGACACAAAAATCAACAAACAATTCAATTATCATCTCTCTTCCATCTGCTCCTTCTCCTTCTGGACCTCCTAGAACTGTATTTCTGGTAGATCTCATGGTTCTACCCCATGAGTCTCTTATCTTTTTCCTCATGATTTCCAGAGACCAAGACAACTTAGACAAATAGTATTTTTATTTTGAAGTACAATTATATAACATTAAACAGAATTGTCTGTGTCTCCAGAATCTAGTAGATGACTACAAGTTTTTTCCTTTGAGATATTCCATTTTGATCTTCTAAGCCACTAACTCAAATTTCAAAAGTAATCATCCTCTCCTTCAATTAACCATTTAAGTAAGAAATCACACTTTTAAGCTTCAGAGTTTTTGTACTATAGTAGACTCTCCTCATGGAACTATTTTTCTGTTCAGGTTGAAATGCTTCAAGCGGCTCTGTTTCACTAGATAATGTGTTTTCTTCATTTACTGAACTCTTTGGCACTGGACCCACTCACTTAGCTGGGTGGTTACTTTTCCTTGTCAACTCAATTGAGGCTTAGGTTTAGTTGCTAGAATAGGAGGAATCAAAGAAGTTTCTCTTCCCAAGGGCAAAACCACCAAACAAAGTAGACAAACCACCAAGGCCTTTATGAAACATCCACTTGACCTTTCCCTTGAAGTTCACCTATCTCTTAGGGCAAAGTCTTTCTGAAATCTGTCACTTCATGATCCTTGCCTGGGAACTGTGACAGGTTTCCAGGTGCTTGCCCAGCCTATGAGGAAGTATGGCTCATACCAGGTTTCTTCACCAGTTCTCCCACAGACCCCAAGGCCTCCCATGATACTCAGAGGTCTGTAGGACCCAGCAAGCTATTGACTGATTGCAGGAAAGAAATTGGGAGTTGGTTATGGTAGATGAAGTCACCTTCAGATACTATCTTCTCTGAATACTTTGCTTCTTTACTAAATATACAATTTTATATCCTGCTTTTGTCACTTAACATTAAAAATAAACATTTACTTAGGTCATTAAAAATTTCTAGAACACGACTCAGCGCCTGTGGCTCAGTGAGCAGGGCACCAGCCACATATAGACCAAGGAAGTGAGCAGGGCAAGCTGGTGGGTTTGAGCCTGGCCAGGGCCTGCTAAACAACTGCAACCAAAAAATAGCTGGGCATTACGGTGGGCACCTGTAGTCCCAGCTACTCAGGAGGCTGAGGCAAGAAAGTCACTTAAGTCTAGGAGTTTGAGGTTGCTGTGAGCTATGACGCCATGGCACTCTACCAAAGCCGACACAGTGACACTCTGTCTCAAGCTATTGCTCTGGGTAGACTGTCATGGTGTCACAGCAACCTCAAACTCCAGGGCTTAAGTGGTTCTCTTGCCTCAGCCTCCTGAGTAGCTGGGACTACAGGTGCCCACAACGCCTGGCTATTTGTTGTTGTTGTTATTGTTGCAGTTGTCATTGTTTTTTAGTTGGCCTGGACCAGGTTCGAACCCACCAGCCTGAGTGACTGGTGCCCTACCCACTGAGCTACAGGTGCCACCTAGAAACCTTGTTTTTAATGGTTATATAGTCTTTCATGCTATTATCCACTAATATTAAAAAAAATTAGATTTATTTTTTATTGAGACAAAGTCTGGCTCCAACTCCTGAGCCAGAATGCTCCGACTCCTCCAGCCTAGCTCATAGCAAACTTTTAGGATCTAGCAATCCTTTTGTCTCAGGCCCGCGAGTAGCCTGAGACTACAGGCTTTTGCTATCACACCTGACTTATTTTTCTATTTTTGTAGAGACAGGGTCTTGCTTTTGCTCAGGCTGATCTTTTAACTCCTGACCTCAAAGGATCCTCCTGCCTCAGCCTCCCTGAGTGCTGGATTACAGGAGTGAGCCACTATACCCAGCCTACATTTATTGCTTTAATTTGACCATTTACTTGATTATTTTCCTTATGATAAACTTCAAAATATAAACCTTTAAGGCTTTTTTTTTTTTTTTTTTTGTATAGACAGAGTCTCACTTTATTGCCCTCGGTAGAGTGCCCTGGTGTCACAAGGCTCACAGCAACCTCCAAATCTTGGGCTTAGGTGATTCTCTTGCCTCAGCCTCCTGAGTAGCTGGGGCCACAGGCACCCGCCACAACACCCAGCTATTTTTTTGTTGCAGTTCGGCCGCGGCCACGTTTGAACCTGCCACCCTAGGTATATGGGGCCAGCGCCCTACCCACTGAGTCATAGGCGCCGCCCAACTTTAAGGTTCTTGATAAAGAATGGCAAGCTATTTTCTAAAAAGGCTGTTATCAATTTATTCTCCTGCTGGACGTGGTAGCTCACACCTGTAATCCCAGCACTGTGGGAGACTGAAGCTGGAGGATTGCTTGAACTCAGGAGTTCGAGACTTGTCCGAGCAAGTCTTGGCAAGCGCCTGTAATCCCAGCGGCTTCAAGGAGGCTCAAGCAGCAGGATGCTAACAGCCCGAGTCTGAGATTGCAGTGAGCTATGATGCCACTGCACTCTACTCAGGGCACAGGGTGGGACTCTGCCTCAACAACAACAACAAAAAGAAAACAGGGAGAAAAAAAAATTTATACTCCCTATTAATACATGGTAATTTTTGCAACATCATCCATTGATAGAATAGCTAGAATGTGAAGAGAGAGAAAATATATTAAATTCCTCTGACAAAATTACTAGGTGAAAAGTGGTGCTTTTCACTTGTATCTTTTCTAATCAAGAACTTTCTTTTATGAATGTATATCATTGATAAGATATAAAATGTTTTATTAAAACCAGCCGCAATATGTATGTAGCAACTAAATAGTGACGACTGGGTTTTTTTCTATTGTCTGTTAGAGTTAAAAGTGAAATGAAGATGAGGTTGCCAGATTAACACCTAGGTGGAACTAAGGAAGAGGTGATATTCAAAACTACCTTCCTAGGTATTAAACAGAAGTAGAGGAATAGGATACTTTAGCTCTAGAAGTTTGGCTTGAAGTATGAATTAAATCACAGAGTAAGATTATAAACTAAAGAAATTTAACATAAAATATACACATATATATTCATTTAAACACATGTGTATGATATAGGAAAGTCACTAACAAAGAAAGAATTAATCCAAGACTATTTCTTTTACCTATATTTCTCTCTCCCCTCAGTTATGATTTAACAGGAACTGCATGAGTAATAAATTATGCAAAGAAACACTATCACTTTATGCAATTTAATTCTGTTTTCATGTATGGGGAGAAAGGAACTCTTTCACTTGTACATTCTCATGGGGAAAACGCAACTAAAATAATCTTCTAAAATAGAAAAACTTTTCCAAAGCAAATTACTTTATGGCAATAATTTTCCAATAAAAGGTACCTTGAGTTTTCCAATTTCAAACCATGAAAATGATGAAAATACTAATAAAACTACTTTTCCTTTCTTTTTTTTTTGTTAGCTCACTATTGAAGTTCAAAACAAAGCTACTTTTTAAAGACTCAAAATACTTACTTTTGATGTTGGAGTGATAAAATAAAGAGCTTTCATTTGTCTGACAGGTTCACGATTCTTATAAATATTTTCTACAACTAAGAAAAATAAAGGTAATTTTATATAACCAAATATTTATACATCTGAATTTTTAAATAAACTTTATTATACTTTACACTTACAAAAATAGGGAAACATTTATATATATATATATTTTATATATACTAGGTTTCTTTCTCTTCATTGAATAAAATTAAAAACCCTGAAAATGTGTCTTCCCTGTTGCTAAACCCTGGGCCAAAATGCAAAGAAATAGGTAGGTCTACCAGCATAAACAATCAACACTCCATTAAGAAACCATAAGGATGCATTAAAAGTTAAACGTGTATTAGTAAAGTATCTCAAGAATGGAAGAAAAAGTATCCAATGTACTCAGCCCTACTATGAAACTAATTTATGGCTTTAATATGAAAACTAGAACCCAGTTATAATCTAAGAACATGGGGAAGGGGGAGAGGAAGGATAGGGAGGAGGGAGGTTGGGCGGAGGGAGGGTGATTGGTGGGATTACACCTGTGGTGCATCTTACAAGGGTACATGTGAAACTTAGTAAATGTAGAATATAAATGTCTTAACACAATAACTAAGAAAATGCCAGAAAGGCTATGTTAACCAATGTGATGAAAATATGTCAAATGGTCTATAAAACCAGTGTATGGTGCCCCATGATGGCATTAATGTACACAGCTATGATTTAATAATAATTAAAAAAAACGTACTTGACTATAGAAGTCTTCTATGTCCTGTGAGGCCAGGAATGTCACTGACCACTAACATGACTACAAACAGCTGGCAACTCAGAGTTGTTAGGAAACCACAGAATTCTACATCAGTCAGCAGCTGTTGATGAAGAACCAGAGGCTACAGTCTTCCCAGCGTTTTCACACAGAGCACTGCTCAGCACACTCTAGTACCTGGTA
>CAUYPK010063490.1:0-13794 GCA_963574355.1 Loris lydekkerianus
ATAAAAGATTTAAACTTAAGACGTGAAACTATAAAAATACTTGAAGAAAGTGCAGGGAAAACTCTTGAAGGAATCGGTCTTGGTGAATACTTTATGAGGAGGATGCCCCAGGCAACTGAAGCAGTATCAAAAATACATGACTGGGACATGATCAAACTAGAAAGCTTCTGCACAGCCAAGAACATAGTAAGTAAAGAAAGAAGACAGCCCTCAGAATGGGAGAAAATATTTGCAGGTTATACCTACGATAAAGGTTCAATAACCAGAATCCACAGAAAACTCATATGTATTAGTAAGAAAAGAACAAGTGATCCCATCTCAGGGTGAGCAAGGGACTTGAAGAGAAACTTCTCTAAAAAAGACAGACACATGATCTACAAACACATGAAAAAAAGCTCATCATCCTTAATCATCAGAGAAATCCAAATCAAAACTACTTTGAGATATCACCTAACCCCAGTAAGAATAGCCCACATGACAAAATCCCAAAACCAGAGATGTTGGCGTGGATGTGGAGAAAAGGGCACACTTCTACACTGCTGGTGGGAACGTACACTAATACGTTCCTTTTGGAAGGATGTTTGGAGAATACTTAGAGATCTAAAAATATACTTGCAATTTGATCCTATAATTCCTCTACTAGGTACATACCCAGAAGACCAAAAATCAAAATATAACAAAGACATCTGTACCAGAATGTTCATTGCAGCCCAATTCATAATTGCTAAGTCATGAAAGAAGCCAAGTGCCCATCAACCCACGAATGGACTAGCAAATTATGGTACATGTATACCATGGAATATTATACAGCCTTAAAGAAATATGGAGACTTTACCTCTTTCATGTTTACATGGGTGGAGCTGGAACATATTCTTCTTAGAAGGTATCTCAGGAATGGAAGAAAAAGTATCCAATGTACTCAGTCCTACTATGAAGCTAATTTATAGCTTTCACATGAAGGCTATAACCCAACTATAGCACAAGAATATGGGGAAAGAGCCAAGGGAGGGGAAGAAAGGGGTGAGGTTAGAGTGGAGGGAAGGTAATAGGTGGGGCCACACCTACGGTGCAACTCAGAATGGGTACAAGAGAAACTTCCTAAATGAAGAATACAAATATCTATATACAATAACTAAAAAAATGCCATGAAGTTTACGTTGAACAGTTTGATGAGAATATTTTAGATTGTATATGAAACCAGCACATTTTACTCCTTGATTGCACTAATGTACATAGCTATGATTTAATAATAAAAAAAGAGAAATAAAGGAATAGTGAATGCCAAAAAAAAAAAAAAAAAAAAAGAAGAAACTAAACTAAGATATAATTTCCAATTTGACAGTTACCCTAGAAAATATACTCCTACCTGGAAATAAATTATTTTGTGTTTATTGTGTAAAATTTCAAGTGGTTATTGTGTCTAGACTTTAAAACATAACAGGATTAAGAATGAAAAATATTGAATTAGTAAAGCTCAATCTGTAATTACTACTTACACCAGGCAAGGAAAATATTTTATTGCAAATGACCTGAATAATAGAGTGGGATGGAATGAAGGAAGCCTATTTAATTGAGACACCATATGAAAACTGTGAAACACAAAGGGGGAAAGGCAGTTTCATTGAGAATAAAATATTCATGTTGATAACTTACATAAAACAAAAGACAGAGTGTTTTCTGCTGGGAAATTACTTTCTTTGATTAACTCCATTTATGCATGATGGAGTTTTAAATTTTTGAAAACCCCCTTGGATATTTTTTCTTTCTTTCAATTTTGGTGGTTTTAATTTCAGACATAAACAGATGTAAAATTTTCTTGCTAAAAGCTTCTTACTCTGTTTAAACTCGGATTTATAACATAGGAAAAAAAAAAAACACATAAAATGCCTTCTTACAATGACAATGATTAGGAAATCAATAGCTAAGACATCATCAGTCTCATGAATTGCATGGTGAGCAGTGGCTCAATTCGCTTGAAATTGCCCTTTGATAAAATATATCTTCATTTACTTTGCTTATTTTAAACATTGTTTCGATTGAAGCATGTTCTCCAGGGATACTGAGTATTATATCTGCTAACTATCAACTTGAGTTTTGGAAGCAATTTCATTTGAGTGAAATCTACTATGCAATGACTTTGCTTAAGTGGCCTGCAAGCTGTATGTATGAGGATAGAGACCTATTGGTTTTACCTGATAATGTAATACGGGAGGCATTTTAGAAGCTGCACTGGCAAGCAAGGATTTGAATCTCACTTATTGCCTATTACCCAAATCAAAAGAGAAGGAGAAATAGAATATACCTCATCTCTGGAAACTTGAGTTCCAATGGTGGAACATCAGACCAGAAGGGAAAGTAAATGTGTTGATTTAGTGTGTAAACTTCATTGTGCATTACTGAGTCAATATGCTATCTGACACTGTCTGAAAGGAGTTGCTAGTATCAGGCTCACGAAGGGCTGGAAAGAGAATGTGCAGGAAGATGAATGTTTACGAGTTAATGTACATCAGCAAAGCTTTCACAGTGCCTGTTTCTAAGAAATTGCCTGATCCATTAAGAGCAAGCCTTTATGGAAATATATTTAGTAAAATAACTATAAACAAAGCTCTATGGGATTATAGTACACGGATACCTGTGCTAATAGAATGTCTGTTAGAATGGAGGGACTCTGAATTTGCTGCCTGCCTTGAAGTAGGTCACAAAGCCTGCCCAATGGCCCAAATTCTGCATTTCTGGGCAGCAAGAATCTAGCTAATAGAATCAGGACTATGCTTTTAATCCTTACTATCTAAACATATCTAGTGATTACAACATGTTTGGGAAGCTCAGGAAATGCTGAACAGATAAATTAATGCAAACACACTCACAATTATGTAATGCATATGTGTACTGTGAATATACACACACATTTCTGAACTCTTAGTATAGTTACATAGTTTTAAAGCATATGGATTCATTAAAAAAAAAAAAAGATGCTTGAGAAATCAAAAGTTTTTGAATGTCTCCACCCATAGATTTGAGACAGTGGTTTTGCCAAACTGCTGTACGTTGTAGCAAATATCTATTCATTGGTGCTACCTGGAGATCCAGACACAAATATAACCCATTTACATCCTTGGGAATCTCACAGTTAACTCAGGGAGACAGAGAAATCAAGCACTGTTTTTATAACATAATAGTAAGTCTAAAGTAAGTACAAGTTGTTACATGAATGTACTTCACTTAGTCTAAGAAGTTGGAGGTTTTGGAGATGATAATTTGGAGTTGAATTCTGAAAAGTGAGTGAGTGGAAAACTGTGATGGAGCATAGGGGTATGAAGTTGACACAACAATGAAAGGTGAGAAAACTTGAACCTTAAAGATAAGAGGACATACAAGCAGATCCATATTCCTGCCAGGTAGCAGCTGTCAGGGTGGAGAGAGCACAGTCTTGGGAGCCAGAGCTCGGATTGGGTCTGGGCCCTGTTGGTGATTTTGTAAACTTTTAACTTCCCAGTTTCATTACTTCATTAGCAAAATGTGTTTAATAATATCATACCTTCTAGGTTTCTTGTGAACATACATTTCTACATGGTACAGAGTAGAGATTCAATAAATACTCAACAATAACTTTAACCAGTGATGTCCATAATAGAATTACTTCTGGAATTTTCAAAGTGCCGATGGTTGGATCTCACTCCTCAGGATCCTAGTATAACTAAACATTGTACTGTCTGGATATCAAGACTAAAAGACAATACAGGAAAATGTGAGAAATAATAAAGATCAGTCATTAAAAAGGAAGCATTTGGGAAAGAAAGTGGTCTTTACCAGGGAAGGGTATGTAAGAGTATATGAATATGTTAAGGGATTGATCTTATTTATTTCATACAATAGAAAGACCATCACTGAGAGGTGTGCTTGAGATACATTCCCAACATCTGCATGCTCTGAAGTACTTGACTTTGAGGGGCTAAATAGCAAGGATA
Organism: Loris lydekkerianus; assembly: GCA_963574355.1. Taxonomy (NCBI): domain Eukaryota; kingdom Metazoa; phylum Chordata; class Mammalia; order Primates; family Lorisidae; genus Loris; species Loris lydekkerianus. The sequence goes on from CAUYPK010063490.1 coordinate 3,969, forward strand.
CTGTTCCTGCCTTTTGGAAGTCTCTTCTAACAGGGAGTGAAACAATTCTCTGCCTTATAATACGGTCGGAAAAGTTGTAAGTTTTAATTTTTTGGAATGGCATGGAAGGAGCATGGGAGAGGTGGTGAGGAAATAGAATTTTAAGAATAAAGATTCTTAGGGTTTTTAAAGTATCACAGTTTACAGTCTATCTAATAAATATCCATTTCAAAAGAGACTGAGGCCCTGATTTGAAGACCTGAATTGTATCAAAAACTTTCCCGCCTAGGCTCTTGATGACAGGAAATAATATTTTTTAACCACGTGGGGATTTGATGACAGGAAATAATATTTTTTAACCACGTGAAGAGAAAAAGATATTGGCTGAATTCCAGTAGAAATAATTTAAACACATAAAACAGATGAGCACCATTGAATATTAAAATCAATGTACTCTTTTTTCCCCCTGGCTTATCATAAATTAGTCCTGAGATTCTATACTGTCTAGAAGAAATTGTGTGGCAAAAACATTTTCTAATATTGAAGATAAAAGAAAAAAGAAGCAAAAATTTATTTTAATAGATGAAGATGCTTAAGGTCTAGAGTTTTACTTTTTTTTATCATGAGGAAAAACTATACCGATAGATTGGTTGTATAAGTAAAATATAAAATGTTACACTATCATGATTGGTATCTGGTACCTCGCAATAAATGAATTATTTTACCCATACATTGTTTTTCCCAAGAAAATACTTCAGGCTAATTGGAAAATAATTAACCACATTTATTTTCTTCCCATGAAAGTCATTTAATATTGCAGAAATATTTTCTATGATATAAATATTTGCTGAAATATTTCCAACCCAGTAATCATCCGAATTAGTTTGTGCCATTCTTGAGTAGAAATACATGAAATCACATCACTTTCAAAAAACATTTTATTAAGATCTTCTTTGATTCAGTTCCATGTTAAACAATATCAATAAAGTATTTTATAAATAAAAATTAAGGACTATTTTCCAATTAGAGCATCGGAGGATAATCATTTATGAGATGTATCAATTCTTTGTTCTTCAAAAACTTGCAGAATTGTATATTTTTGCACATTGCTTTTTTTTTTTTTTTTTTTTTTTTGAGACATATTCTTAAGCTGCCACCCTGGGTAGAGTGCCATGGCATCATCAGAGCTCACAGCAAGCTCCAACTCTCGGGCTTGAGTGATTCTCTTGCCTCAGTTTTTCTATTTTTTAGTAGAGACGGGATCTCATTCTTGCTCGGGTTAGTCTTGAACTTGTGAGCTCAAGCGATCCACTCTCCTTGGCTCCCCAGAGTGCTAGGATTATAGGTGTGAGCCCCCAACCTCGCCTGTATATTTTTGTTTTGTTTTGTTTTTATGTTTACACGCAGCATGCACACAAGATCCCCAAAAAGTGTGATATATGTTTCAACCATGCAAATGGACTAGGTTTTTTTGTTGTTGTTGTTTAATACACAAACTATTTTCATGTAAACAAATCCCTGATCACTTTTCAGTCTTATTTGATTTCTCATCTCATTGTGGTTTTAATTTGCATTTCCCTGATGATTAGGAATGTTGAGTACTTCTTTATGCACCAGTGGATTATCTGAACGTCTTATTTTGAGAAATGTCTATTATTAATTCTTACTTTTCCTTTATCCCATATTTCTAATCCTTCTACAGGGCCCGTTTTTACTGCTTCCTCACTATATTTCAACGTATCAGTCAGTCCCATCTTTCCTGCTGCCATTCTGTATCAGGCCACCACCATCCATGTGTAGCCTATTCCAACAGCCTCCTTATCAATTCCTCATGTACGTGACTCTAGCAATTCCCCAGCCCATGATATTTTCTATCATTATGGGTTATCTGTATTTTTCATAACAACTGCCATAAATTTTCATATGAATATTTATGCTTAAACTCTATGTATTTATTCCCTTTTTTATCATCTTTATAAGTAGATAAGCTATAAGAAGATAGAATCATGCCTTTTAGTTCATCAGTGGATATAAAGATTTTGAATGGTGACTGGTATAAGATGACAGTAAGATGTCAACATATGTTCCAATTTTTTATTTCAAATTAATATGAAGGTACTAATTTTTAGGTTACATTGTTTTCAATTTGTTTGTTTGTTTGTTTTTGAGACAAAGTGTCAAGTTTTCACTCTGCTAGAGTGCTGTGGTGTCATAGCTCACAACAACCTCCAACTCTCGGGCTCAAGCCATCCTGCTGTCTTAGTTTTTCTATTTTTAGTAGAGACGGGGGTCCTAATTTTGTTCAGCTGGTCTCAAACTCATGAGCTCAAGCTATCCACCTGCCTTGACCTCCCACAGTGCTAGGATTACAGGAGTGAGCCACTGAGCCCTTCACCCAGGGGGTGTGCTGAACACCCTCAGACTGTGCACATGAGGTGGGATCCCACCAATTGCCCTGTCTCCTCCCACCAATCCTTCTCCCTCCTCTTCCCCACCTCTCCCCTCCCTCTTGCTTGCCAGACTATACTTATGTTTTATCCTTCACGTGGGAGTGTATTTGTTTATATATTGGTTTCATATTAGTATTGAGTCATTGGATTTTTTTTTTTTTTCATCTTGAGATACCAAATGTTTTTGATGAATGGCTAATATATTTAAAATCACAAAGATGGAGGTATAACCAACTGCACACCCATACACACGCACACACAGTCCATTTCTATGAAAAAAAAAGTGTACATGCATATATCCACACAAATATATATAGTCATCAATTGAATGTGTATCACATTATATTTAGCACCACATCTATAGGAGAGGCAAGTTTGATCTGACAAGGAATAGATGATACTTATCTTTCATGGATTGTAATAATTACATCTTGGTGAGCTTTTGTTCTTGTTGCTGGCAGTGGTAGTGATGGCTTTTTCTCCTACTACAAACAAACAAAAAAAGCCACGCAATTCACTTAAATCATTCTGGTGTCTCAAGAGCTATATCAAAGTGCATAAGTTGTTTACTTCATAATTCGTTGATGAACATCAGTATACCTTGTTTTATACAGAGAACTATCCAATTATTTTAATATGGATTTTGATTGAAACCTAGAAACTCTTCTGAAACAATACTGAGGTAAGACCGCACAACAATTACATAAACACTGTTTTTTTTATGTTTAGCAATTGGGAGAAACTGAAGGTGTAAATTCAGCCCTGGCTGCTACCAATATGGTAAAACAAAGGTCAGTTGAGAACATATTTGGTAAAATGATAGGGAAAGGGTCCAGACGACGGGTTTTACAGGTCAATTATATGATGAGAAAAGAAGGCAATAAAAAGAGATAGAACAATAGTGAGATGATAGACAGATGGAGAACCAAATACAGCAGGCGAAGAGAGGGAGAGTTTCTGCATTTTGAAAGCAGACAAAAAGAAAGTCCCAGGAGTGGAAAAAACTAAATTTGACAGAGAGTGAGGAAAACATAAAAACCTTACCGCTCAGATGCGTAAATGTCTTTTCTAGTTCTGAAGAGTAATTTGGATATAAAAAATTATTACATAATTATATCATATGATCCTCACAGAAATCGTCTAGGTGTGAGCAAAGTAAGACAGGTGGTTCCATTCCCATTTCACAGATTAGGAAGCAGAAGCTCAGTTCCCAGGGCCCAGGGTGTGCAGCAGGTAAATAACATAAGGGGCAACAGAAGTGTTCTGACTCCTACGTTTCTGTACTTTCCTCTGTATCATGTTGACAGTGTGGTGTCATTCTTTAAACAGGAGGAAGTCGAAATCTGCTGTGAGAAGAGAAGCATTTAAGGCAATCCAAAATTAGCCTCTTTTCCCACATGCACACTTAAACTATTACTATAGCTACGTACATCTCATAGATCAGGAGTAGGGAAAGAACACTGCTGCCAGGGAGCATGGGTGGCATTCATTTTTTTTTTGATTGCTTGACATGCACCAAGAGTTCCAGACATAATAGTGAACAAAAATAGCCATAGTGTAAACCCTCTTGAAGCTCATTTTCTAGTGCAACAGATAGACTTTTTGTCAAATAACAAAAATTAAAATTTAATTACAAACTCAAACGTAGACAAAGTATTTCAATGAAATGAAATACTCCTACATGTGTTCCTTTAAGACTATAAAACTGTGAGACTTGCTTACCCAAGAGGATGACAAATGATCTAAAATCTTAAGGAATACCAGAAGTGAAATATCTGAGAGGAATTGGGGTGGACAAGAAGCCTTCTAGAAAGTGAAATAATTCAATATGACCAGAAAAATTTTAGTGTGCTAATGTTCATGAAGCTTAAATTAAAAACAATATGGTAGAATTACCTTTTTATGTTAAATAATTATGTAACAAAATTGACCCAGGTAATTCTGATTCGATATTTTTTGCAAGTGATGACTATTAAAATGCAAATTTAGTTAAATGATTTAATTTACTTTTATTTGCAATTTGTGAATCAAATAACATCTCAATTAAAATGTTAGACACTGCAGAACAGTTAGTTTTTTTACAGTAGGAACAAGGAAATAGAATATAAAAAGAGCAGATTGATTCACATGAAGTTGCTCCAGGTTATTTTTCTTGAAAGGATTAAAGCTAAAGGGACTTCTTTTTATATCAGCTCAGATTGGCCATTTTCAAATGGTTTATGTGAATCTCCCATTTCCAAGAAAAGCTGCTCTGGCTGGGAATTTTCCTACTTCCTTAAAATCTTAGTGGTGTTGGGCAGCGCCTGTGGCTCAAAGGAGTAGGGAGCCGGCCCCATATGTAGGAGGTGGCGGGTTCAAATCCAAAAACCCAGACCCAGTCAAAAACAGACAAAAAAAAAAAAAAAAAAAAAAAGTCTTACTGATGTTTGTGTTTCATTTGGCGTCTGGGGCCTAGTTTGGAAGCTCAGTCCAAAGCAATGGTTTCCTACAAATTTTATTTCACATGACTCAAAAATAGAGAATAAAATAATTGCTGTAAAATATTAAATTCTGGAGGAATGTGGTATGGTATGTATGTGTGTGTGTGTTCCTGTAAAAGTCTCAAATAGTGTCTTGCACATGGTAAGTCATCATTAAATAAAGATTGGTTAATTATTTCAGCATGTATTTATTCTAGCAAGGGCAATACATGCAAGCACTGTACTGGATACTGTTGTAAGCAACTTACTCTCTAACATTTGACAAAAGAATGGCCAGGACAAGATGAAAAGAAATTCTTCTTAACTTTTAAAAAGCCAGCACCACATGTATGTATGTACCTGTACTTACACTTTCTGGATTTCTGCTCTCCTTTTTGGCCTTAGCTTCAGGTAGTCAGAAAAAAATATTTTTGCAGTGCAGTACTGATGAAAATGTTCTGTCTGTATCAGCCTTGTCCAACATTGTAGTCATTACTGCATGTGGCTACTGAGTACTTGCAATGTGACTAGTGCAACTGAGAATTGAATTTTTTATTTTATTTCATTTTATTTTGAATTGCTGCATGTGGCAAGCAGCAATTCCACAACTGAACTGTGCCACTTTAGAAGAACTGGGGAAAGACTTATGAGTTCTCACTGCAATACTTTTGATATATTTGACATGAACTTGATATTTCTTGTATCTAGTGTCCTGGATATAATTGAAAGAGATGTTTTCTTGGTATAAGGGAGAACTTAGAAAGAAAATGGAGGCGTGAACAAAACTTTATTTTCTCAACTCACTTGGGGAATAAAAACTGAACATTTTTACATCAAAAATCCTCCAAAACATATAGATAGAATTGCATAGAAAATTTTTCTTTTCAAGAGCCCAAAAGAGTTAAATGTTTTTATTATATTTACCATTCGAGTAATAGTCATTTCACACAAAAACAAAAACTCTTTAAAAAGGAAATAAAACTACTTGTATAATAAACATGTTGAAAATCTAGTAATCATTTAAAGACAGATGGAAGTTAATATAGGGTCAGCCAACTAATTTCTTTTCATTATATCTAATATTTAGAGGTTTTTTTTACAAGAAATTCTTTCTCTTTAAACTATTTATTTTTTAACATTAATGTGTTCATTCAAAAAGTAGAAAAAGTACATACAGTGAAAAGTATCTTTCTTTTCCATGTTTATAGTAAAGCCATCTAGTATCACTGGTTAGTAATAATTGATCTATTTTTTTTGCAAAATTTCAAAGATATTTAATTTAATTTTTTAACATATTAACCAAGTGACTATTATAGCCTAGGCTACGTTCTAAACACTGGAAATTAAAAAGAAAAAAATTATTTAAAGAAATTTCATTCCAAGGGAAGGAAAGAAGCAATAAACACAATAAAAAGCAAAATATGTGGAATATTAAATAGTGATAAATAATACAGATTTAAAAAGTGATTTTAAGGGTCAGCGCCCATAGCACAGTGGTTATGGTGCCAGCCACATACACCCAGAGTGGTGGGTTTGAACCCAGCCCGGGCCAGCTAAAACAACTGCAACAACAACAAAAAAAGTGATTTTAAAAGAAGTTGAGTTGTTGATAAGAAAAGGGAAAAGGAAGTGCCTCATTGGTGCAGGCACTTTTAAAACTTCATTTTCAGGAAAGGCTTGAAGAAAATAAAGGAGTAAGACATGGTCAGGCAGAGAATTCTACATTCAAAAGCCTTACAATAGGAGATGGTCCAGTATCTTCTTAAAAAAGCATCTTTACAATGTGGTTGGAGCAGAGTGATCACAAGGCAAAGACTTCACATGTTAAATAATTAATATCATTAATTTGTTTATTAGCTAATCATAGTTATAATATTCTATGTATTCCCATTAAAAGTTCTATGAATTTCTAGGTTAGGAATAGGGCTTCTCTTTCTCTAGTATACATATATCACCCCATTACCACACATATACTTTAAAGTAATTGCACAGTAGCATCTGATTATTTCTGTTAAGAAATATATTATGTGACACTTACAGAAATAGTTCAGCTGATTTGTTCTCCAATGCTCTTTTCATTTTGAAATCTAAGAATTTTCCCTTAGTTTGTTATATAAAACAGATAGTTTTGTACTACATGCAATTCCATTAATGAATTACATAATGGATTAAAATGCTAATTAGCTTGATTATAATGACATTATTACCTGCTATTATTTTTACAGTTAAAAAAAAAAAAAGGATTGTGGAAGAGAATGTTACTCTAATTTGGTTTATCAGTGAGATATCACTAAAGAGAGATAAAATGATTTGCCTAAACTAACATGGACACTGATAGTTAACAGCTAGCATTTTTTTTTTATGAAGTCACATACACATAATTCATGAATACATTTATGCATATGTGGGGTACAATGTGTTGATTTTTTTATACAATCTGATGTGCTTACATCAAACCAATCAACATAGCTTTCGCCTCATTTACCGCATTTTAATATCCTTAATATGTGATAGCCATTGTGCTAAATAGTTTACTGGTGCTATGCAATTTTAATGCACCCAACAACTCTGTGAAATAGCTGTTATTACCACTGCTATTTTATAGTTAAGGAAAGGGAGGGAAATAAGAAACTTCTTCTAAATAATACAACTGATAAGTGGTGAAGAGAGGTTTTGTTGATGTCTTTATACCAGACATAACCTTCATAGATAATTGTTAGCTATAACTTTAGAGAGAGAAAAGGAACTATGGAAAGCAGAGAGGTATGCTAGAGGAAAGGGGGGTTTTACTTTGGTCAGTGTTTGATTGAATGCAATCTCCTATCTAACAGCTGGAAATTTTCTCTTCTAAAATTGAAGAACCAAACTATAGCTCCATATTTGCTTAATCAGGACCTTTATCCATTATGAGTAAAATTTAGAAGCTATTAAACTTCTTAATTTAATATGTGAGCATATTCTTATCAAGTAAATAAAAGACTATTGAGTTGAGATGAAAACCAGTATATGCCTAAAAAGAGCACAGATCATTATAGGAAAAAAAAAGACTCATAATTTTAATATCGTTTTAGTATGATATTAATATAATATTCAAAGTATTCACTAATTTTGAGGTTATAAAAGTATATTGAAAATTAATTCACCCCATGTTATTTGCTTATTTTTCATTTCTTTACATATGTTTGAAATTTTGTATTCAATGAAGAAAGCTCATATTCCTAGCATGGATCATTATGTACATACATTGTAAGCAGCATTTGAAAAGTAATGTTTTGTTTGCACATGAAGACCTATAAATTCCAAGTTAGATTTAAAACCACCATTTATATTTATATTAAATGAAATGTGAACTATTTTCAAATTTAAAATAAATTTATTTTGTAGGAGCTCTAAAAAAGCATTGATCTGATACCATAATTTTTTTTTTTTGCCGTTTTTGGCCAGGGCTGGGTTTGAACCCGCCACCTCCAGCATATAGGGCTAGTTCCCTACCCTTTTCAGCCACGCCCCATAACTAATTTTTATCATAATTACCCAAAGGCAAAGTTTCAGTTACCTTGACTGCTTTGTTTTTCTAAACATCTTTTTTTTCCTCCACTTGTTCTTTTGTATATGAAAATGATATGATTTACCCACTGTGGGTAGGAAAATTTTTCAAGTTATTTTTACATTGTTAGTAATGAATTTACAATAAGCATCCAGCTTCCCACACTGAACCCCATGCTGATCAGTTGAATGCATTTGTGGATCACCAGCTGAGATTTCAGGGTATAATCTATGTCTAGGGATCAGAGATTTCTCTGTCTAAGTTTAATTTACCCTTATGGGGATCAAACGCTCATTAACACTCCATTCTTTCCAACTGAGAGAAAAGCCTGAAGCAATTAATATTTGAAAAATATTTTCTTTCATTAATATTTTTTCCTGTATGTAACCTGTGTTGGTTCTATTTTTAGGCACTGACAAGGTGTGTTTTAAAATTAGAAATGTGTGAACTATATCTTTTGTATTTTTATCATTTTATTGTTTTAGAGTACTATTCCCTAAAAAGTAGTTGTACAGCAACTCCAAAAATAACAACAACAAAAAAAATAGTGTCTAGATGTTCATTTCACCGAGCTTTCCAAATGAAGTGACTAATAACTTTCAAGACATCAAGATTACTCTTGCACAGAAGAAAAACTGGGAAAACATTTTTAATCATTAACACAAGAGACTTTGCCACTTTTCAGTGGGGAAGAAATTATGTATGAGCTGCTTTAGCCTTGAGGCTGTTGATTAGTTACACAGATGTGTTAGAAATAGAGCTCCTAACAATGTTAAACATGACCAGTAAATGAATAAACAGTTTTTTTAATATGCTTTCCCTAAGAAATTATGTTATTCTTATCAATTATCATATGCAAATACAATTCAAGTCCACGCTATTGTATAGTTTCTTTATATCCAACCATTATTTATAAAAAAAAAATTCAGAAAGAGATGATAAATGTTGGTGGAAAACAACTTAAGATTTTTTGTTTTGTTTAAAAACCCTGACAAAATTTGAAGGTATGATGCATTACCAAGTCTCTTTATTATAATAGCATGTTGACAAATGATATTGAGAATGGCTGATCTGTAATACTACATATCACAGATTACGGAGAGTTTTTTTTTTTTCTTTTATGTATATGCATTTATGTATATTTTATTTTTAATTATTTATTTTTATTGTTAAATCATAGCTGTGTACATTAGTGCAATCAAGGGGTACAATGTGCTGGTTTCATATACAATCTGAAATATTCTCATCAAACTGTTCAACGTAGCCTTCACGGCATTTTGTATGATAAGTTATAATCTTTCTTTCATCACTATCCCTTCCTGGTAGTACATCCAGTAGTTAACTTTTTCAGTCCACTAATACAACATTGAAGACTTTAGAGTTAAGATAAA
>CAUYPK010063492.1:0-55606 GCA_963574355.1 Loris lydekkerianus
AAAATGTTAACAAATGGAAAAACATACCATGCTCATGGCTGGGAAGAATCAACATTGTTAAAATGTCCATACTACCCAAAGCAATATACAATTTTAATGCAATCCCTATTAAAGCTCCACTGTCATACTTTAAAGATCTTGACAAAACAATACTTCATTTTATATGGAATCAGAAAAACCCTCAGATAGCCAAGACATTATTCAGAAATAAAAATAAAGCAGGAGGAATCAAACTACCAGACCTCAGACTCTACTATAAATCGATAGTGATCAAAACAGCATGGTACTGGCACAAAAACAGAGAAGTAGATGTCTGGAACAGAATAGAGAACCAAGAGATGAATCCAGCTACTTACCATTATTTGATCTTTGACAAGTGAATTAAAAACATTCAGTGGGGAAAAGATTCCCTATTTAACAAATGGTGCTGGGTGAACTGGCTGGCAAGCTGTAAAAGTCTGAAATTGGACCCACACCTTTCACCATTAACTTAGATAGACGCTCACTGGATTAAAGATTTAAATTTAAGACATGAAACTATAAAAATACTAGAAGAGGGTGTAGGGAAAACCCTTGAAGAAATCGGTCTGGGCAAGTATTTTATGAGGAGGACCCCCTGGGCAATTGAAGCAGCTTCAAAAATACACTACTGGGACCTGATCAAACTAAAAAACTTCTGAACATAAACTAAAAAGTTTGTCCACATCCAAGAACACAGTAAGGAAAGCAAGCAGACAGCCCTCAGAATGGGATAAGATATTTGCAGGTTATGTCACCGACAAAGGTTTAATATCCAGAATCCACAGAGAACTCAAACGTATAAGCAAGAAAAGAACAAATGATCCCATCGCAGGTTGGGCAAGGGATTTGAAGACAAACTTCTCTGAAGAAGACAGGCGCACAGCCTACGCACATACTAAAAAATGCTCATCATCTTTAATCATCAGAGAAATGCAAATCAAAACTATTTTGAGATATCATCTAACTCCAGTAAGATTAGCCTGTATCACAAAATCCCAAGACCAGAGAGGTTGGCGTGGATGTGGAGAAAAGGGAACACTTCTACACTGCTGGTGGGAATGCAAATTAATACATTGCTTTTGGAAAGATGTTTGGAGAACACTTAGAGATCTAAAAATAGATGTGCCATTCAATCCTATAATTCCTCTACTAGGCATATACCCAGAAGACCAAAAATCACATCATAAAAAGATATTTGTACAAGAATGTTTATTGCACCCCAATTCATAATTGCTAATTCATGGAAAAAGTCCAAGTGCCCATCGATCCACGAATGGATTAATAAATTGTGGTATATGTACACCATGCAGCCTTAAAGAAAAATGGAGACTTTACCTCTTTCATGTTTACATGGATGGAGCTGGACCCTATTCTTCTTAGTAAAGTATTTCAAGAATGGAAGAAAAAATATCCAATGTACTCAGCCCTACTATGAAACTAATTTATGGCTTTCACATGAAAGCTATAACCCAGTTACAACCCAAGAATAGGGAGAAGAGGGAAAGGGAGGGGAGGGAGGGAGGAGGTAGGTGCTGGGAGGGTGATTGGTGAGATTAGACCTGCGGTGCATCTTACAAGGGTATATGTGAAACTTAGTAAATGTAGAATGTAAATGTCTTAACACAATAACTAAGAAAATGCCAGGAGGGCTATGTTAACCAGTGTGATTAAAATGTGTCAAACGGTCTATAAAAGCAGTGTATGTTTCCCCATGATGGCATTAATATAGACAGCTATGATTTAATAAAAAATAAATAAATAAATAAAATAAAAGTACAGGTAACAAAAGCAAAACATGGCAAATGGTACTACGTCAAACTAAAAACATTTGTGTATCAAAGGATAGTAGGGACTACGGTGCCCACCACAATGCCTAGCTTTTTTTTAGAGATGAGGTCTTACTCTTGCTCAGGCTAGTCTTAAACTCTTGAGCTCAAGCAATCCACCCACCTCGGCCTCTCAGAGTGATGGGATTACAGGAGTGAGCCATGGCATCTGGCCTCAATATTCCATTGTTTGAATATACCAATTCTATTTGGTTTGCCCATTTATCAGCTGATGGATATTTGGGCTTGTCTCAGTCAGTTTTGTGCTGCTACAATAGAACATCACAGACTGGGTAATTTATAAAGAACAAGCATAGTTCTGGAGGCTGGGAAGTCCAAGATCAAGGCCCTAGTATCTGGTACCTGGTGAGGACTTTCTTGCTGTATCTTTGGAAGGGAGGAACACTGTGTCTTCACATGGCAGAAGGTGGGAGGGCAAAAAAGGAACAAACTCCCTCCAACAAGCCTTTTAATAAGGACACTTGCATGAAGGGAGGAGTCATTACAACCTAATCACCATAAAGGCTGCACCCCTTGTACCAGCACATTGGCCACAACAGGGTTGTTTTTGCTTTTTAGCTATTGTGTGTAACAGTGCTATGAACACCAATGTGCAGGGGTTTGTGTGGACATAGGCTTTCAATTCTCTTGGCTATATGCCTGTAGAACTGTTAGGTCATTGAGTAACCATGCTTAACTATTTAAGGAAATGCTAGATTGTACCCTTTACATTCTCACCCACAGTGTGTGAAGGCTCCAAGTTCTTCATAGCCTCACCAACATCTGTTATTGTCTGTCTTTTGGGGACAGCCATCCTAGTGGGGGTGAAGTATGTGGGTGTTATTTACATTCCCCTGATTATTAATGATGTCGAGCATCTTTTCATGAGTATTTTGGCTATTTGTCAATGTTCCTTGGAGAAATGTCTATTCAAACCCTTTATTCTTATTTTAATTGGATTATTTGTCTTTTTATTATTGAGTTGTAAGAGCTCTTCTCATATTTCTAGTTATATAAGATAGTCCCATATCAGATACGTGATTTGGCAGTATTTTTTTGTATTCTGTAAGTTATCTTTTCACCTTCTCAAAGCTGTCTTTGGAGCAGGAAAGTTAGATAAAGTCCAAAAGAACTATTTTTTCTTTTATTGCTTATGTTTTCTGGGGTTTGATGGCTACTTTTTACAGTTCCTTATGAGTTAGGTCTCCATTCAAGGTCATGCTTAACCCATCAGACTAGTTCCTACACTGTTTCTGCCCTTCAGGTTCAAAGCTTAATCTCTCTCTCTGGCATCAGGAAGATCCCTGCCCTCTGCCTGGCATCTAGTCAAAGAGTCTTTTGTTTGGTGCCTTAGAGGATGGACTCTGATGTTAGACTCACTGGATGTGAGTCCCAGCTTTGCCACATATATATTGCATGAATAACCCTAAACCTTGATAAGGTTCAGTTTCTTCATTTGTAAAACATCGTGAAAACTACAGAAAATAATTCATGCAAAGTAATTAGCCCATCACCTGGTACATCATAAGTAATAAGTCAGGTGGAGTGGCTTGCACCTGTAATCCTCGCACTCTGGGAGACCGAGGCAAGTAGACTGATTGATCTTAAGAGTTCAAGACCAGCCTGAACAAGAGTGAGATCTCATCTCTACTAAAAAAAAATAGGAAAAAAATTAGCTGGGCATTGTGGCAGGTACCTATAGTTTCTGGCGAGGCTGAGGCAAGAGATTGCATGAGTCCAAGCATGCCACAGCACTCTAGCCTGGGACAACAGAGTGAAACTCTGTCTCAAACAAAACAAAACACATAAGAAACAAATGCTTGTTGCTCCTGTAATGCTGCTGTTTCCCACCCTGTCTGTGCTGTGGCACCTGCCAATCTGCTTTGTCTCCCTCCCCACTCACCCAGGGGAGCAGTGCTTCTTCCCTGTCTTACAGACATCACCTGGCTCTGAGGCCAGCTCTTCATCCAGACTTCATCCTCAACTGTCTGTTTTATCCCCTTATCTTCTAGTGGTTACTGAGATGCACTTACAACTTTAGAATTCCTCTTCCTGGGCTTCACCTCAAGCTAGCCCAGGGTAGCCCCTCTTCTTCATGGCCAGGCTGCCTTTTCGATGTGTTCAGTTAGGGCTTTCTGGTCCACACTTGACTGCTCCCCCCACCATCCCGACTGCTTCTCCTACTCCACCCTCCTGCCCCCCACCACCCCCCACCCCGCACCTCTTGGCAGCTTTCTACACACACCAGGTTCATGCCCACTTGAGCTGCCTCTGTCCACAGTGCTCTTCCCCACATAGCTGCTTGGCTGAGTGCCTCATCTCCTTCAAGTTGTTGCTCAGATCTCACCTTTGCAATAAAGCCTGTCCTGATTACCCAATTAATACCATAACTTGTCTACCATCACTATGGGCATGCCTAATCGCCCTGGTCTACTCGAGTGTTTCTTTTTTCCATAGCAATTACCATCTTCCATCGTTCTGTATAATTTACGTCTTTGTTATTTAACATTTAAATATTTTTTAAAACTCTGTAAGGATATAAGTTTTACCTGAGCATGGATCTGCCTCTTTATTCTCTGACATTGTCCAAGTACCTAAAGCAAGGTCTACCAACCAGCTTCTGGGCAAACATCCACTGAGATGGACAAATGGTGGTGGTGACTCACATTTCTCTGACATCCTCTTGTGAACATCACATATTACTGGCTGCCCTATGTGTTTCCTCTTTTGTGACCTGTCTGATAATTTCACCATTTTTCCAAGTTTTCTCTTTTTGTAGGACTTCTTTAGATCTCCATCTTTTGTTAGCAAGCTTATTCATCTGATTACAGTGCATGGCACATGGAAGGCACAGACAATCCAATGGTGGTGAATACTGACATAGGAAGTCTCAAACACAGGTGTCTTCTGGCTAATATCAGTGTGCGTTCGAGTTTGGACGGGAACAAAAAAACATTCCTTTTCAAAAGTTACTTAATTAAATAATTACTAGGGAAAGAAATCATCCAACTCACCCTGGCAAACAGTCCCCACAGACAGCATCACTGGTGGCTGAACAATTTGCCTTCTGAAAGCGGTTCACCAGTGCACAGTCCAGACATGGCTTACATTTCTGGAAACCCCAGTCCTCCTTGAACCTGTGCGGCCTACATGTCACACACTGTGCATCCTCTCCATAGCCGAAGCCACATTCCTGTGGGGATTAACAGGCAATAGAAAGCTATTTAGACCTTACAAGCGTGAAAACGGAAAGACCAGTGGGATGAAACAAAGACCTGGTGTAATAATTACCAAGTGTCGCCTTCCTAGACACAAAGGCAGCTCTTTCAGCAAGTTCAAATGTATCTTCCACTGCTAATAATCTCTCCTACTATAGTAAGTATACTTAATCATCCACTTTATTCAAGAACCCAAGAGCATGGGAATAATAAAGGGTCTCTTGGGCTCCCACTGCTACATTATTGAGAGCGTATGGCAGAATTATGGCATTTTCTTCTTTTCCAATTAAGCCAGTCATGTGAATGCTCAGAGGCTAAAGCCAGGGAAACATTCAGATGCTTACTTTTCAAGGCAGAAAATAAGTTCTTTGATATCAAGGGTGATACTTTAAAAAATGAGGATAAAGGTATGAGAAATTCATAAGTGTATGAGCCCAGAAACCCATCCAAGAGAGAGTTCTTGAAATGTTTATGTTTAACAATTTGCTATTTTCTGAGAGAAGAAAGAGTCTTATATATTAAAAGGATGCTAACTTCTTGTTGAGACAAAGTCTATGGCATTAAAGCCTGCATGCTTTTCTAGTTTTGGACATCAAAAATGCACTGTTCTCCAAGGATAGAAGAAACAGATGGCTCTTTGGCCTACAATGATCATTATCACAAGATCAAGAACTTAGTAAATTATAGCACATCATAGAATGTAATTATAATGCAATCATAAAAAGAATGATGTAGATAATATGCACTTGTTTAGGAAAGTTTAAAAAATAAGTTATAACAGAACTAGAAGTATAATCCCATCACTTACAAAAACTTTCACAGTAAGTACCAAGATTTGTTGGGTGCTTATTATGTGCAGCAACTTTATTATTTTAAAAAATATGTATTTGGGCTGGGCACGGTAGCTCACACCTGTAATCCTAGCACTCTGGGAGGCCAAGGAGGGTGGATAGCTTGAGCTCACGGGTTCGAGACCATCCTGAGCAAAAAGGAGACCCCATCTCTACTAAAAATACAAAAACTGACGTAAGAGGATCACTTGAGCACAGGAGTTGGAGGATGCTGTGAGGTATGATGCGATGGCATGACAGCTTGAGACTCTGTCTCAGAAAAAAAATAATAAAATAAAAAATAAAAGTTATTTGTTTATTTATTTTTCAAGGACAGGGTCTTGCTATGTTGCCTGACCTGGTCTTGAACTCCTGGGCTCCAGTGATCCTCTCAGCTCAGTCTCCCAAATAGCTGGGACTGTAAGTATGCGCTGCCATGCCCAGCTTATACTAAGAACTTTACACACATTATCTAAATAATCAAGACAGAGGAAGTGTTAGAACCAAGATTTGAACCTAAACAGGTTAATCCCAGAGTCAGAATTAATAAGCACTACACCACCAGTTGTGTCAAGTATTTCTCATATATACATTATACATCTGTAGGAAGACGTCTGAAAGATTCCATACTCACATGTTAACACTGGTTGTCATACTTTGTGATGACTTCTATAGAACACCCATCATTTAAAAAACAAAAACCAAAAACAGACAGTGGCTTAAGAGAAAGGAGAGGGATATCCATGTTTATAGCAGGCAGAGCAAACCCACAAATGCGGGCTGGATACTGCAGAGGGAGGGAACTCACATGAAATGTCTCAGAGCCTCAAGTTTCTTCATTTGTAAACCTCAGATATTAGAATGCAAGTTCCAGCTAGTTCAAAATTCCCATTTTCTTTTTTTTCAGATAGAGTTTACTTCTGTCACCCTACGTAGAGTGCCAAGTTGTCATAGCTCACAGCAACCTCAAACACTTGGGCTCAAGGGATCCTCCTGCCTCAGCCTCCCAAGGAGTTGGGACTATAGGCACCTGCCACAATGCCCAGCTAGTTTTTCTATTTTTAGTAGAGACAGGGTCTCACACTTGCTCAGGCTGAACTCCTGAGTTCAAGCTATCCATCTGCCTCGGCCTCCCAGAGTGCTAGGATATAGGCATGAACCACTGCCCCTGGTCCAAAATTCCCATTTTCTATACAATTTATATATTTTAATTTCTTCATCCATTTTATATGCAAAATCAACTAAGCAGTACTTACTGGAGAAAAAATAATTCAAAACCAACTTAATAAACTATTTGATAAAAGATTCTAAGTGTTCACTTCAATCTAGACTTTTTGTTTTACTAATTAACTCATTCACATTTTGGATGAGCAATACCTTCTTTCCTCCTCTCAATTATTCTGCCTGTCTTTCAGATGCACTTCTTGAACACACACAAAGAAATGGGGAGAAAAAAGTGCAAGGTCAACCTCCTTAATCCTGAATGTTCGAGCTACACAATATTCTTCTAAACCAAAGGCACAGACAGGAGAAAGAGAGAAGCACTTGATTTAAAGAACTGATTCACAAATTAGTGCCTTTAAAATCACTAACAGAGACTATGTCTTTGAGGGGAAGGGAGGTTAGTGTAATAGAATTATGAGGTGTTTTTCAATGTTTATAATTTCACAGTATGTAATTTAATTTTTGCAAAAGCATCCATTACTCCTGTAATCAGGAAAACAATCAAAACACACATTCAAAAAGAATTTCTTTGGACATGTGCTAGGTCTTTGTGGGGAGGTCATTGTTACTCTGGCTCTGCACTGGAACAGCTGTGTTTTTGCTGAGCACTTTAGTTGCTGAGAGAGCTGTATGCATGCAAAGGCTTTCTGTAAGTACGGAAGAAAGCCTCCCACTCCCAGAGTCTCCCGGGATCAAAGCGAGGTGCACGTGACAATCTGGGGGTGGGCCGCACATTGTTCACACGATCTGCACGTCAAAGGTTCATGCACGAGCAGAGTGTTTCAAAATCATGCTTTTATTCAGGAAGCTTGAGACTATAAAACTCTTATGTGCAAGTTAAAACATGACAAAGAAGGAAAGAAAAAGGAGGAAAGCAGAATGGAAAACAAAGGGAAAGAGAAAGGAAAACGCAGAGAAAAAGGTGCATTAACTGGGAGTAAATATTTTCTACATTTTTTTAAAGTCAGGTTAATATAGGAGAAAAGGTATGTACTTTCCTACATTAGATCCAAAGTCACCTGAGTCTGAATGTCAACTCTGCCACTTATTGGCCAAGTTATTCTGGGCACTCTCTGACCTTCAGTCTCTTCATCTGCAAAAGGAAGATAATAATACCTCCCCTATAGAGTTCATGTGAGGAATAAATACATAAGCCTCTAAATTCTAAATCAAACACAGAGTTAACATTCATTAAATAAATTTTACCTACAGATATTATTATTTTGAATTTTCTACAATCCAACAAACCAACTTTCCTTTCTTTCTTTTTTTTGAGACAGTCTCACTATGTCAGCCTCCGTATAGTGACGTGGCATCACATCTCACAGCAACCTCAAACTTTTGGGCTTAAGCAATTCTCTTGCCTCAGCCTCACAAGTAGCTGGGACTACAGGCGCCCACCACAATATCTGGCTATTATTTATTGCAGTTGTTATTGTTGTTTTAGCTGGCCTGGGCTGGGTTCAAACCCGCCAGCCTTGGTATATGTGGCTGGTGCTGTAACCACTGTGCTATGGGCACCGAGCCAAACCAACTTTTCTGATTCAAGTCTAACAAAGCTCCATCAGGAATCAAGGGGATGTTCAGACCTTGATTTCTTCTAGGTTACTTGGAACATACCACTTTGCATCTAAAACATTTTTATTGAATAAAAATATCTCCAAAATGAATTACAAATTTTTTTAACTAAAAAGGTTTTTGAAGCAGTTTACAAAGTATACTGTCCTTGAATCCACTACTCATTGTGCTGTAATTTAAGGTCCCACATCTCTGTGGGCAGTTTTACTGGTTTCATATCCCTACCTGGCAGACAACTATCATTCCTCAGGCCCCTAGCTGACTCTGTCTTCAACAATTCACTTCCTCTCTCCATTGAGAAACTAGATAAGTAAGTTATCTAACCAGAAATGAACTTAAAAGAAATCTAAATAGAAGTTTTGAAGCATTCATCTCTCTTGAAAACGAACTCCTAGTTTAGCATGGGGGTAGTGTTTGTGCTTCTTTTCTTTATTCCTGACCATACTTTAGACTTTGTATTGCACACAGGACCATTTTGACTATGTGTTTTCACCATATCTTACTCTATGTCATTTAGTGGCATTGTATGTTGCAGAATGAGCATATCATGAAGGGATTTTTGTTTGTCTGCTTTGGGTTCATTCTATACTGGATCATCAAATCATGTGTAGAAAGAAAGCAAAACCAGGCTCCTATTTTGCTTTTGTTATCTGGATATCAACCTACTACTCCCACTTAGAGTTCATATTGTTTTGGTGGCAGCAACAATAATTTTCATTGGGGTGGGTTTAGGTGAGGGCTGAGATAAACCTTTGCATGCAGTTCTATTCACAAAATAATAACATTTATGGAGCATATTCCAAACACTCTTCCTGGGAACTTTTATAGAGATTGCTTACTCAGGGAAATTCTATCTGAAATATATTTTCTCTAAAGTATTTGCCACTTTCAAAAAGATAGTATTAGAAAATCAGTTTAATTTTTTTTTTAATTGTTAAAAAACAGCTTTCAGGGCGGTGCCTGTGGCTCAGTCAGTAAGGCACCCGCCCCATATACCAAGGGTGGCGGGTTCAAACCCAGTCTCGGCCGAACAGCAACAAAAAAATAGCCAGTCGTTGTGGTGGGTGCCTGTAGTCCCAGCTGCTCAGGAGGCTGAGGCAAGAGAATCACTGAAGCCCAGGAGTTTGAGGTTGCTGTGAGCTGTGTGATGCCTCGCACTCTACTGAGGGCCATAAAGTGAGACTGTCTTTACAAAAAACAAACAAAACAGCTTGCAGTTCCTAATAGTCTAAGAAATTAACAAAGTGACCATTACACATTGAATTAACTGAGAAACCCTGAATTAATGAGGAAATTTAGAAAAGTTATTTCCAAGGAATTAAATTACAGTATAGTGTCCACGGCAACAACCTCTTTTTGAGTTGACTGTCATATTTCTAATGCACCATAAACACAGACCCTATAATTATTTGTAATCCAGGCCATAAGTCAACAGTATATAAATATTAAATTACCCCCAATGTAAATGTCTGCTTTGATGTTTTTATTTCACTCAGTAAAACCAGGTGGTTAAAATGCCTTGAAATCTCTCCATTAAAATGTTCAATAACTTCCAAGAGGAAAAAGAAAGAAGCAAAACAGCCCGGAGGGAGACCAACAGCCTCAGGCCCACAAAGATGCTGGTTAGCACAGTGAAATTGCACCTGGTGTCCCCACCCCCGCTACAGACCATTTCTTTTCTTTTCTGTTTTATCACTTACATATTGAAAAACTAAGACACAAACAGTAATACGCCTTCTTTCCATCCTTAGTCCCCAGCTTCCGGTTCACTGCACCCAGGCACACTGTACCTGTGCTGTAACCTGCCAGAAAGGCTAGTGTGTGCGCATGTCTTTTCCACATTGTTCTGCAACTAGGTTTTCTGTTTTCCCACTCAAGGCGTCAGCAGATGGAGTGAGTACCTCATATTAGGGATGTGGTCGGGGCTGTTCTCACTCATTGCTGTATCCCAAGAGATGGGAGAGAGGGCGGCTGTGCGTATTCAGTCAATTGCATTTGCAGTGATCAGGTGACCTAATTGTGCATTGAATGTAAATAGTGCCCCTCCCCCGCAATAACTTTTGGAAAGAAAGAGGTAATTTCCTCAGATATACTATTTTCTGCAGCAGGGAGACAAGTAAGTAAATAAAGAAAGAAAGAAATGAGCTATGTTTGAGTTTAGCCTTTTGACAAGGACTCTCTCCTTAACCAAACTCTAGACAGCTACGGAGGCTCATAGGAGCCACTTTTCCTTTTTTTCTTTGAGACAGACTCTCACTCTATGGCCCATAGTAGAGTGCTGTGGGTCAGACTCCTGGGCTCAACTGATCCTTTTGCCTCAGCTTCCTGAGTAGCTGGGATTTCAGGTGCCTGCCACTAAATCCAGCTAATTTTTCTATTTTTTTCTAACTCCTGCTCAGGCTGGTCTCCAACTCCTGAGCTCAAGAAGCCTCCCACCTCAAACTCCCAGAGTGCTATGAGCTACTTGTCTATTGGACCCTGTCCTCAAGCACCTAGTTGCCCAAGCACCCTGCCAGAACTCCTCATCCTCTGTACCTAGTCACCCTCACTCCTCCCAAGTGCCCTTTGACCACCCTAACCCATCTTCAGCAAGACTCCTATTAGGTGGGTTCAGCCAAAGACCCCTGATACTGACATTTCCTCATAGTAACTTTCCACTCTCCAAATCCACACTGCTCCTTGGCTATGAACCCCCACTTGCCCCTACTATATTTGGAATTCAGCCCAGTTCTGTACCAAGGTCTCTGTTCCTCCATTGCAATAGTCCTGAGTAAATTCTATTGAACTACTTTACTGCATAGGTCTGGGTTTTCTTTGGTACTTTCTAGTACCCCTCCATTATTCCATTGAAGCAACTGTGTATGTGTGTGTATGTGTGTGTGTGTGTGTGTGCATGCGCGCGTGCGCGCACCTGGTGAAGGGAGGATCAGTGAGGGGGGAAGGTGGGCAGAGTAAATCTGTCACTGGCTTGGGCTTCAGCATTAGGTACATGTATTTTGTTTTCATAGAGCATGGTCTACCGTGTGGTCTACCAAAAGTAGAAATGAATTTCTGCTTTAAAATATATTGTACCCAATAGTTTTTATTTTCAAAACTATGGCTTGGTACCTTAAAAGCTTGAAGGAAATACCTATCTTTGAATCCCTGAAAAGATTTTGTAATAAATAAACCTTAAGGTGGGAATATATATATATATGGGTAAAATAATAAAGCCATTTTTTAAAAATGTATTGCTATAGGTTTCTTACATATATCCTAAAATCATATATGAAGTGAACTGTCCTTGGTATCTGACACCTCTCTCCATCTCTCCTTCCCCAAAACCTGGTACCTTACAGTTGCATGAATAAGAATTAAAAGTTTGCTGAGTAAACAAATGGATGAACAAATATTGGTTAAGGCACTGTTTCCTAAAGACTTTTTATTTTTTATTTTTTAATTCTATGGAGCATAGGCCTGTGAGGGCCACAGCAAGGATTCCCACTGGGTAAGGCCAAGTGGCCCCCTGGGAGGCAGGGTGTGGTGGGGTGAGTAGCCTTCCTTATCTGGGTCCCAAGACAACAGAGGGCTGGATCCAGCTGGGCTGCTTCCACTCAAGCTGGCAGCAGGTCTGTCACTCTGCCCAATATTTTTAAGCCACATTTGGTTTTCCAGTAGCAAAATGACTCAAAGTAAACAGTTTCCAAATCCCCCTCTCTTTTCTCCCTCCTCAAATCCAGCATTTAACAAAAACACATACAGGTCCCACCTATAAGTTTGAGGAGCACTTAGTACCTTAGAACACAAGGCAGAATCTCACAGACCCTTATGGTTCAGAAAACACATTCTGGGGCTTCAGGTCAAAAGCACTATTTATTTTGTACAGCCACTAAGTTATTAACTTTGGTTCTTTGAACTTTAAAAGTTAAATGTCAGATTTCAAATTTAGATGGAGAAGAAGTTATTTGTGGGCATACAAATGGAAATGACAAATTAGATTTATATTGCCAGTACTTAGAAATCAACTTTTTAATTCCCTTTAATAAAACAACACCAAAGAGAGAGTTTCTCCCAACTTTCAGTTCATAAAAACTTGTACTTGTGTTTTTTTTTTTTTTTGAGAAAAATTACAAGTAAGAGCTTAATATTTGCTAAACATCACTAGGTTCAATCAGGTATAATTAAAATAAAAGTAACACTGTAATTAAATGGCAGAAATGAATTTCTTTTAATGCTTGCAAATTACATTAATCTTTTTTTTTTTTTCTGTGACTTTCTTTGTAGGGACAAAAAGAATTTCTAGAAAAGTATATCTCTTTAAAAATATGAAGCTGGACACAGACCCATGGAGGAAAGTATGTTGTTTACAAGAGTTAATTTTTTTCACATTAACTAAGGTCATCCCAATAATTGGTTAGAAAAGCTTACTTTGAAGACCCTGCCAGAGACTTGAAGCCTGTTTCAAGTGGTTCAGGCAAAAACCAGTTTCCTGATTTACTGCTGTGAGGCAATCCTGTTAAAAGCACATTGTTGGCATTAATACCCCTGAGGGGGAGGGGCTGCAGCCAGGCGACTTCTAGGCAGTAAGAAAACCAAAATCACCCTCTTTCACATATCCCAAAGCTAGGCTTCTTTTCATGAGCTCCTATATACGTTTATGGCTCAAAATGCCCGTAGGTACTGCTTATGGAGCACTGTGAATAAAATTCTGCATTTTTTGACTCTGACATTAAAAAAAAATTCTCAATTATGTATCTCATAAACTTTCAGAAACTTAATCTTGTTGTAGAAGAGAGATAGGCTCAACAGGATAAAATCCTCAGATTCCAAAGTGCTCGGTGACCTCTCACACATTTTTCTAAAAATTCAGGGAAGCTAACTATTAGGCTGAATTACTAAAAAGAACCTGCATGAGAAGAGATGATGCTTGGGGCTGTCAGGAAGGGAGAGGGAAGCCAAAGAGCTAATGAGATAAGGCTGCTCAGAATGCCACAGGGGAGCATGGTCTGGCATAAGCAGCGTGGAAAAGGGCAACAGATGGGGGTTCAGAAGTTGGTGGCAAAACAGTTAGGAAAAGGAAGGAGAGGGGGAAGGCTGCCTGTGGAGGCAGCCTCTGGGCCCCCAGGCATTAGGTGCACATGGTTTGGATGTCCCCTTGTTTTAGAAGTTGGTCCTAAGCTATTATCTGTGGAGGGAAGTTCGTTTTAGAGCAGCACTGTCCAGTACAACAACCACATGGCTTCATCTAAATCTAATCGAGTATATGAAATATATTTATAATTAACAAACCCACTCCTCAGTGATGCTAGCCACATTTAAAGCATTCAACAGCCTCAGTGGCTAGTCGCTCCCATACTGGACAGCATAGAAGGAGACCACACCCATCACTGCAGACAGCTGTATCAGAGAGCACTGTGCCAGGGCAGTAACAACTCATGAAAGAGATCGTTAACCCCAAGTGACTCCACCTCTCCCCTGCACTGTTATTTATTAGCAGTGACAATGGACAAGTCAATTAATCTCTGTGTCTCAGTTTCTCTTGTCCATAAAAAGAGGGTAATTGTACTCCCTATTTGAGACATATGTTGTAAAGATTTCATCAGTTAACATACGAAGAGCACATAGACAATTTCTGGTTCATCATATTAAAAGTTAGTCAACACTAGCTATTTTGGTTACATGATACATATTCGGAAAGACAGTCCCTATTTCTTGTGCTAAGGAACACAACTCAAAGCATCTAAGGTGAAAGGTTAAAATAAGCAATCTTTTAAAAGCGTCCAAAGAAGGGAAGGATATCAATCTAAATAAACAATGGTATTAGGGGCGCTTTAGCAGCTAGGCTGACTTCTTATTCTCTAATAATTGAAAGTAAGTGAAAAGAGGCCGGGACCCAATGACCACACACTCCAGGTGGGCCAAGGCACAGCCTGTCTCCAGGAATGTGATTCCAGCAGCTCCAGCAAGCCTTGCCTGCATGTTTTAAATGTAGAAACCTAACTAACAATGGGAAAATAAGCCCAGACACCTTGACAAAAAATAGTATTGAATGTCTTCCCAAAAAATAACATTTAGTAGTAATAAAACCACAGATGGAAAGTTTAACTATACCTGCTTACCCAAAGCATTTCTAAGCTTTACTTTAAGACACAGATACACGTTTGTAGTTGAAAGAACCTCATGACACAGAGTATGCTAATTTAGATAGAGAGAACTGATATTAGGAGATGGACATAAGTTTTCAGTTATGTTTACTACACAGAAGTTTTCAGTTATGTTTACTATAATGAAACAAGTATAGTAACAATGTCAGAATAAAGGTTATTTGAAAGCTCTGTCACATGAAAATGCACTTTCCTTTTTTAACCCTTAATGCAAATAAAATTTTATTTATGCATATCAGTAATTTGATGTATTTTTCATAAATAACAAAATGTCTTTGTTTACTGTGCTTTCAAAATTTCAAACAATACAGGTAACCAAAATTAAAAGCCTCAGTTTAAAAGGTAAGGGCTCTCAGATTGTTTTGTTTCATTACAAATTAAAACACATCTCTCCAGAGATATTTACACTTTGTGCATCATCTGTTTTCCATGTATTATCTAAAACACAATTTACATACTTTGGGGCTTAATTTTGTGAGTAAGATATATAGTAAAGCTTTTTGAGATTTTCGGAACTATCATACCTTTTAAGAGATTAAAGTGTCCCTGGAACTCATAAAAATGGGAAAGCAAAAAGTAGTTGTCTTCCCTGAATACAGAGCTTCAGAAAATAGTTGAATATTAGGTACGTGTCACAAAATGAAGATATTTCAACAAAGTTAGAGGGAGCAGAGGCAGAGCTGTGTGAGCATCTATGTGCTCTTACCTTGATCTGGAAGGACCTTTCGTCACTACATTTTGTTAGTACTACTAATAAAATTACTTTGAACTTATTTTTAAAAATAGTTTTTTTGGGGAGATTAGAAAAATGAACTTGTTATATTTATGATATATACAAATAGACCAAAAATTTTAAAAAGAAACCACTGATTCAAAGTATACACTAATAGATTATATTTTAATCAAATTTTTATCCTCAGTCCAAAACATTTCATGAGCCCCTATTATGGGTGATGGGGTGTTTGTTGAACCAAGGTGAGTGAATATATTACCTCTCAAAAGCTCCACCCCTCTTTCTTTAGACCATATTATATAAGCCATCCCAAAAAATAAAGGTGTGATGTTGCTCAGCCTTTGAAAGAATTTTTAAATTCGTAAATGTCTGAGCAGAAAACAAAACTTTGTGTACCATGTTTTAAGAATTATTGTAATTCCTGTGTTAACAGTGTGTGTCTGCTGCTCTGGTTTTTTTTTTTTTTAATTTATTTTTATTGTTAAATTATAGCTGTGTACATTAGTGCAATCACCTGTACCCATTCTAAGATGCACCATAGATGTGGCCCCACCCATTACCCTCCCTCCACCAAAACCTCCCCCCTCCCTTCCCCTTCCTTGGCCCTCTGGTTTTGAAAAACATTTGTATATAGATAATAGAAGCTGGCATAAATTTTGTTAACCATCCCCCAGACCACATATTTAATATCTCAAGTTTTAAAAAATAGGTTATTTATAAACAAAGTTGTCTGACAATTTTTTAAAAAAGCCTTAGCCATAGTCACAACAATAAATTTTCCCTTGATTTTTAAAGCTTAGAAGTAATAATTAACCAGTTAAATATAATTATTAATTTAAGTGATTTATCTGACTTTAACATACTCATAACTTATTTTGCTTTCCTCTGAAAGATATATGATTGTTAAAGATTTAAAGACACAATGAAAAAGTGAAACCACAAATTCATGAATGAACAATTTAGAAATTTCTAATGCCAAAGAAATTGCTTATACAAAATTCAAGCTCTTTGCTTTGATGAGTTAAGTGGGAAACACAAATACATTTATACTTTCACTTGTGTGTTGAAATCCTTTGCCTCTCTGATGTTTTGCATCTCAGAGCAGGAGTAAGGCTCAGTGGCTGATTTTATTAGGAGTTAAAACCAAGATAAAGGGCTTGGCAAAATAAATTATTTGTATATTACATAGTAATATACAAATGTACATGTGTATCATAGTATATGCACAAATGCATTTTTAGATTTCTAGATAGATTTCTGTCACTGCTTTTTCCAAAATTATTTAAGGTTAACTGATTTGTTCATGCTTCAAGCAATCATGTACTACGTCTATATTAGGAGCTAGGTGCTCTGTAGATCCTGGGGATGAAAAGCTGAATGATATGAGGTGTCTGTCTCAAGTGGTGACACCTCTGGGCAGGCAGTAACAAGTGCCTTAAGAATCTAATTTTCCAGTGACTTTATTACCTCTACTTTTATTGCTTCTCATTCAGTTTTTCCTGGTCTCTTTTCTTTCCCCTGGTCTCTTTTTAATGAAGAAAATTATAATAAGTATTGAAATAGAAATATTAATAAATAAAAAAAGTACAGAAAGGCAAAACCATTAGGGTGGCTTTTCTTTGGTTGCTTCCAATGTAGTTTGGACAGCGGTTTCAACACTTAAGGAAGGCTGGGCATGGTGGCTCATGCCTATAATCCCAGCACTTTAAGGAAGCTGAGGCGGGAGGATCACCTGAGACCAGGAGTTTGAAACCAGCCTGGGCAACATAGTAAGACTCCATCTCTAAATAAAATTTAAAAAATTATTTGGTGTGGTGGCATGAACCTGTAGTTCCAGCTACTCAGGAAGCTGAACTGGGAGGATCCCTTGAGCTCAGTAGTTGGAAGTAACAGTGAGCTAAGGTCTTGCCATTGTGCTCTCTCTTGGGCAATAGATGCAGATTTGATCAAAAAAAAAAAAAAAAGAAGAAGAAGAAGAAAAAAAGAAAAAAAAAAAAAAACTTAGGGAAAACTGCCACCCAGAGAAAAATATCTCTTCTGCATATCCACACAAATATAAAATACAGAATCTGTTATAAGATAATGCTTTCAAAAGATGGAAGTTTTTGTTTTTTTTTTTGCAGTTGTTTTGGCTGGGGCCAGGTTTGAACCCACCACCTCCAGTATATGGGGCCGGCGGCCTACTCCTTGAGCCACAGGTGCCACCCAAAAGATGGATTCTTTTTTCTGTTTATAAAAACTTTTTTTAAGAGCAGTTTTAGGTTTACAGCAACTTTGAGAGGAAGATAAAGAAATAGCCCATATATTCCTTGCCCTCCCCACCACACACATAGCTTTGTCCATTGTCAACATCTTATACCAGAACAGTGCCTTTTTACAACCCATGAATACATCATTATCACCTAGAGTCCACAGTTTACATCAGGATTTATTCTTGGCATTCTGCAGATATAATGAAATGGACCCACTATTAACAGTGTCATACAGTTCCACTGCCCTAAAAATCATCTGTGTTCTGCCTCTTCATCCATCCCTACCCCTTACCCTTGGCTACCACCGATTGATCCTTTTACTGTCTCCTTCGCATTGCCTTTTCCAGAATGTCATAGAGTTGGAATCCTACAGTAACGCAGTCTTTTCATATTAGCTTCTTTCACTTAGCAGTACACATTTGAGGACACTCCATGTCTTTTTGTAGCTTAATAGCTCATTTATTTTTAGTATTTTATAATATTCCAGTGTACGGCTAACCTGCAGTTTATCCATTCACTACTGCAGTACCTCCTGGCTGCTTCCAAGTTTTGGTAATTACAAATAAAGCTGCTGTAAGCATTTATGTACCAGTTTCATGTAGACATGTAAGTTTTCAATTTTTTTATGTAAATACTATGGAGCACAATCGCTGGACTGAATAATAAGAGTGCATTTAGTTCTGTAACAAACAGCCATACCATATTCCAAAATGGTTGTAACATTTTGCATTCCCACTAGCAATGAATAAGAGTTCCTGTTACTCCACATCCTGAACAGCACCTGATATTGTCGGTGTTCCAGATTTTGGCCATTCTAATAGATATGCAGTGGTATCTCATTATTGTTTAAATTTGCATTTCCTTGATAACATATGATGTGGAACATCATTTTATTTCCTCATTTACTATCACAGTTCTACTTTGATGAGGTCTCTGTTATGGTTTTCACTCATTTTTTAAATTGGGTTGATTATTTTTCTTTTTGTTGAGTTTTAAGAGTTCTTTGTATATATTTTGGATAACAGTCCTTTGTTAGATATCTTTTGCAAATATTTCCTCCAATCTGAGGATTGCCTTTTTATTCTCTAAGCAGTGTCTAAACAGAGCAGAAATCTTTAATTTAAATGAAGTCCAACTTTTATACCTTATACCTTTGATGTCAAATATAAAAAAAGTCATCACTAAACCCAAGGTGCTGGAGAGTCTATTCTGTATTATCTTCCAGGTGTTTTATTGTTTTGCATTTTACTTTTATGTCAGTGATTTCATTTCAGTTATGTCTATGTCTATATTCATATTTTACACATAGTGTTATTTCAGCATCATGTGCTAAAAAACTATCTTTTCTCCACTGTTTGTGCTTGCTCCTTTGTCAAAAACCAGATGACTATATCGATCTAAGTCGATTTCTGGACTGTCTATTCTGTTCCATTGGTCCAATTGTCTATTTTTTTTTTTTTTTTTTTGCCAACACCACATTGTCTGGATTATTGTAGCTTTATAATAAGTCTTGATGTTCAATGTTTCAACTTTTCTTGTGTTATCTGTTCTGGGTCTTTTGCCTCTCCATTAAACTTTATTTTTATTTATCTATTTATTTATTTAAAAAGATTTTATTTATTTATTTATTTATTTTTTGTAGAGACAGAGTCTCATTTTATTGCCCTCAGTAGAGTGCTGTGGCGTCATAGCTCGCAGCAACCTCCAACTCCTGGGCTTAGGGGATTCTCTTGTCTCAGCTTCCCGAGTAGCTGGGACTACAGGCGCCTATCACAACACCTGGCTATTTTTTGTTGCAGTTTGGCGAGGACCGTGTTTGAACCCGCCACCCTTGGTATATGGGGCCAGCACCCTACCCACTGAGCCACAGGAGCCGCCCTCCATATAAACTTTAGAATAAGTTTGCCAATATCTACAAAATAACCTGGTAAGATTTTGATTGGGATTGCACTGAATCTACAGATAAATTCAAGAAGGACTGACATCTTCCTATCCATGAACATGGAATCTCTCTCCATTTATTTAGTTTTTCTTTGCTTTCTTTCACCAGAGTTTTATAGTTTTCCTCATACAGCTCTTGTACATAACTTGTTAGATTTATACCTAATTATTTCATTATTGAGGGTGCTAATATAAATATACATTACTAGTATATAGGAAAGTGATTGATTTTTGTACATTAATCTGGTAATCTACAATGTTACTATAATTGCTTATTAGTTTCAGGTTTTCTGTTGATCCTTTTGGATTTTGTACATAGATAATCATGTCATCTGTGAACAAACAGAGCTTCATTTCTTCCTTCCCAATTAGTCTTTTATTTCTCTTTTTTGTTGCATTACCTAACATTTCTAATATGATGTTGAAAGCAAATGGTGAAAGGGAACAGACATTCTTGCCTTGTTTCTGACTTTAGTGGGAAAACTTCTAGTTTCTACCATTAAGTATGAAGTTAACTGCAGGGGGATTTGTGGACAGGAGGGGGAATGTTAATATTCTTTATCAAGTAGAGGAAGTTTCCCCTCTATTCCTAGTTTATTGAGAGTTTTTTTAAAATCATGAATGGGTGTCAGATTTTTTCAAATGCTTTTTTCAGCACCTATTGATATGATATGTTGTAATTTTTCCTATTTAGCCTGTTGATGTGATAGATTACATTAATTAATTTCAAATGTTGAACTAGTATATATGGTATAAATCCCACTTTGTCATGATGTGCAATGTATTATTCCATTATTATTGGATTCAATTTGTTAATATCCTATTGGGAATATTTGCATCTATGTTCATGAGATATATTGTAGTTTTTGGTTGTTTTCATCTTTGGTTTGGTATTAGGGTGATGTTGGCCTCACAGGATGAGTAAGGAAGTCTGCTTTTATATTCTAGAAGAAATTGTGAAAAATTGGTATAATTTCTTCTTAACTGTTCAGTAGAATTCACCAGTGGACTCATCTTGGCCTGGTGCTCTCTGTTTTGGAAGGTTATTAATTTTGATTCAATTTCTTCAATACATAGGCTTATGCAGATTGTATATTTCTTCTTGTATGAGTTTAGGCAGATGGTGTCATTCAAGGAATTGGTCCGTTTCTTCTAAGTTATCAAATTTGTGAGCATTGAGTTGTTCATAGTATCCCTTTATTAGCATTTTAATCTCCACAGAATCTGTAGTGATGTCCCTTCATGCATTTCTGATATTAATAATTTCTGTCCTCTCCCTTGTTTTCTCAGTTAGCCTCGTTAGATTAGCAGTTTTGTCTATCTTTTAAAAAAACCCAGCTTTTGGCTTTGCTGATTTTCTGTATTGATTTTCTGTTTTTAATTTCATTGATTTCTACTCTTAGTTTCATTATATCTTTTCTTTTACTTACTTTGGATTTAACTTGTTCTTCCTTTTCTAGTTTCCTAGAAAGAAGATAAGTGATTTTAGAACTTTTTTCTTTTGTAATATGTGCATTTACTGCTACAAATGTCACTTTGAGCACTGCTTCACAATTTGCATCCCACTAATTTTGACAAGTTCTGTTTTCATTTTCATTTAGTTTAAAATATTTTTTAAGTTTCTCTTGTGCTATCTTCTTTGACCAATGCATTATTTAGAAGTGTATGGTTTTCAAAACCACTTTGAGATATCATTTAACTCCAGTAAGAGTGGCTCACATAACAAAATCCAAAAACTACAGGTGTTGGCGTGGATGTGGAGAAAAGGGAACACTTCTGCACTGCTGGTGGGAGTGCAAGCTAATAGGTCCCTTTTGGAAAAAAGTATGAAGAATACTCAGGGATCTAAAAGTATACCTGCCGTTCAATCCTGCACTTCCTCTCTAGGAGTATATCCAAAAGATCAAAAATCACTTTATAACAAAGATATTTTCACCAGATTGTTCATTGCCACTCAATTCATAATAGCCAAGTCATGGAAAAGCCCAAGTGCCCATCAACCTATGAATGAATTAATAAATTGTGGTATATATACACCATGGAATATTATATAGCCTTAAAAAAGATAGAGACTTTTAGAGACTTTACCTCTTTTATGTTTATATGGATGGAACTGGAACATATGCTGCTTAGTAAAATCTCAAGAATGGAGGAAAAAGTATCCAATGTACTCAGTAGTATTATGAAACCAATTTATAATCACTCACACTTTCATATGAAGAATAGATCACAACTATGGCCCAGGATGAAGGTGGGAGATGGGGGGAAGGGCAGATGGAGGAAGGGTAAATGATGGGATCACACTTATGGTGCATATGGCAAGGGTACATGTTGGATTTATTAAGTATAGAGTATAAATGTCAAACAAACAAAAGAAAAAAGTTCTAAAATCACTTATCTACTTTCTAGGAAACTAGAAAAGGAAGAAATGTCTTAACACAATAATTAAGTAAATGAGGTGAGGGATATATTAACCAGTACCATGTAAGCATTCCAAATTGTATATGAAATCAGCACATTGTACCCCATGAATGCATGATCTACCTCTTTATGATTTAATAAAAAAATTTCAAAAAAAATAGAAGTGTGTGATTTAATCTCCAAGTATTTGGGAATTTTCCAGTATTTTTCTGTTATAGATTTCTAGTTTTATCCCATTGTGATCTGAGAGCAGACATTGCATGATATAGGTTTTTAAATTAATTAATTTGTGTTTTGTGGTCCAAAATGGGGACTAGTATGGTGAATTTTCCCTGTGATCTTGAGAAGAATGTGTATTCTTCTGTTGTTGAATGCAATAACCTATAAGTGTCAATTACGTCTGGTTGATTGATTGTGGTGTTGAGTTCAACTATGTTCTTACTGATTTTCTGCCTGATAAATCTGTCCATTTCTGATAGAGGTATGTCGAAGTCTCCAACTATGATAGTGGATTCATCTACTTCTTGCAGTTCTGTCAGTTCTTCTCTCACATAGTTTGATGTTCTGTTGCCAGAAGCATGTACATTAAGCATGTACATTAATCGTCTTAGAGAGCTAACGTCTTTATTATTGTGCAATACCTATCTCTATCCATGGAAACTTTCATTGCTTTGAAGTCTCTCTGTCTGAAATTAATATAGCTGCTTTTGCTCCTCTGAGCACTGTTAGTATGATACATCTTTCTTGAAGACAACATACATTTGGTCTTGTTTTTTGACCTACTCTGACAATCTGTCTTTTAATTGGTACATTAAAACCACTGACTATATATATATGTATTTCTAATTTGGTATGGTTGGGTTAATATCTACCATATCTATTACTGTTTTCTATTTGTTACCCTTCTTCTTTGCTCCTATTTATGTCTTCCACTCTTTTTGTGGTTTTATTTGAGCTTTTTATTATTCTACTTTCTCTTCTTGCTTAGCATATCATTTTTGCTTCTTTTTTTTTCACTTTTTTATTAGTTTCGCTAGAGATTACAACATTCTTCACAAATAGTGTGATTACCTTATAATAACAATATGATTAAAAGTCCTGTCCCTTGTATCATTGCTGTCATTCATTTCATTTATGTATAAGCATATGTATATATATACACACACATATATATATGAAATATACATAAGCATACCTAATCAAATACATGTTTGCCATTATTATTTTTAAAAAACGATTACCTGTTAGATGAATTAAGTAAACAAAAATTAAAATTTTTATTTTACCTTCACTTATTCCTTCCTTGATGCTTTTCCTTTCTTTATGTACACTGACCTCAGCATTTCTGACCTATATTATTTTCCTTCTATCTAAAGAACTACTTCTAGTATTTTTTGCAAGGTGGTTCTACTGGAAACAAATTCCCTCAGTTTTTGTTTGAGAAAATCTTCATTTCTGACCTATATTATTTTCCTTCTATCTAAAGAACTACTAGTATTTTTTTGCAAGGTGGTTCTCAACCTGGCAACAAATTCCCTCAGTTTATGTTTGAGAAAGTCTTCATTTCTGACCTATGTTGTTTTCCTTCTCTAAAGAACTACTTCTAGTATTTTTTGCAGGGTGGTTCTACTGGCAACAAATTCCCTCAGTTTTTGTTTGAGAAAGTCTTTATTTATCCTTAGCTTTTGAAGAATAATTTTTTAGGATACAAAATTTTAGGTAGGTAATTTATTTTTTCTCTCAACATTTTAAATATGTCCCTCCATTCTCTTTGTGTTTACATGGTTTCTGAGGAGAAGTCAGATGTCATTCTTATCTCTACTCCCTTGTAGGTAGAGTAATTTTTTTTCCTCTGGCTTCTTTCAGGATTTTTTTTTCTTTTTCTCTTCTCTTCTCGTCTCGTCTCGTCTTGTCTCGTCTCGTCTCGTCTCTTTTTTTTGAGACAGTCTCAAGCTGTCACCCTGGGTTGAATAACATAGCATCATAGCTCCCAGCAACCTCCAACTCTTGGGCTCAAGTGATCCTCTTGCCTTAGTTTTTTTATTGTTGTTGTTTGTTTGTTTGTTTGTTTTTCTTTTATTTTTAGTAGAGAGGGGGGTTTCACTCTGGCTCAAACTGGACTTGAACTCCTGAGCTCAAGCAATCCACCTGATTGAGCCTTGGCCTTGATTGAGCTTCGGCCTCCCAGAGTACTAGGATTATAGGCATGAGCCAATATGCCCAGCCTAGGATTTTTTCTTTATCTATGTTTTTCTGTAGTTTTGAAATGATAGGTATAGTCTTTGGGGGGGCTGGTTTGTCATGCTTGTTCTTCTCTGAGCTTTCTGGGTCTGTAGTTTGGTATCTGGCATTTATTTAGGAAAATTGTAAGTTATTACTGTTGCAAATATTTCTTCCTTTCTTTCTTCTCCCTCTGGTATTCCCATTATACCTATTTACACTTTTTATAATTATCTCACAATTCTTGCATACTCTGTTCTGGGTTGTTTTTTTTTTTTTTTTTTTTTTCCAGTCTTTGTTCTTTCTGATTTTCAGTTTTAAAGGATGCTATTGATATATCTATAAGCTCTGAGATTCTTTCCTCAGCTGTGCCTACTCTACTAATGAGCCCATCAAAGGAGTTCTTCATTTCTGCTATTGTGGTTTCTGATATATAGCATTCCTTTTTGGTTCTTTCTCAGGAATACTTACCATTTCTCTGTTTACATTGACGATTCATTGGCATGCAATCAACTTCATACACTGGAACGCTTAGCATATTAATCATAGTTGTTTTCAATTTCCTGTCTGATAATTCCACCTTTCTTGTCATGCCTGGTTCTGATGCTTGTTTTAACTCTTTAAACTGCTATTTTTTCCCTTTCAGTATGCTTTGTAAATCTTTGTTAAAAGCCATACATAGTGTTCAAGAACTGCTGTAAAGAGGACATTAGTAATGTGGAGGTAAGGAATGGTAAGGGAAGTGTCCTATAGCCCTATCATCAGGCCTCAGTCTTTTAAGTGTGTGCCTTTGGACTGTGAATTCACAAGTGCTTCTGCTTTTTGTTTTGTTTCCTTTAGCGGGACATGATGGCTAGAACAGGCTGGAATTGGGCCTTTCCCTCCCATAGGTCACTCAGGCTTTGATAAGAATGCAGCAGGTTAGGGGTTAGGCTTTGGTTTACTAGTTTCTCCAGGTGGTTGTTGCAGCCATTGTTTAAGAAAAAGAACAACCTAGCCTATTTCAAAATGTTCCTTTTTCCCCTTCCCGTACTATAGAAGGGTATTATTCTATTATTTACTCTGAGAATCTAGAGGTTAAACTCACAAAAGCTTGGGGGCTTCTTTATGACTGGGCCCCTTAGACTTTTTAACTCAGTTTTCCACATACCTAAGCTCCTGCAACTTGTCAATTAGTTCAGGTTTTCCCCACCAACTGGTTCCTGAGGAGGTTTCTGCTGCAAAATGATGATTCTCTGTACCTGCTTATCTGTCTCTCCCATTTGGGGGAAAGTACTTTTCCCTGTGACCTCATTTCTCTTACAGATTTAAGAAGAGTGGATGGTTTTTCAGTTTGTTCAGGTTTTTACTTGAAAAACTACACTACAGGGTGTAGTGGTGACTTTCGGGCTCTTTCCATCTGGAACCAAAACTGGAAAATTATTTTTTATTTTTTGCAGTTTTTCTTTTTTTTTTTTTTTGGCTGGGGCTGGGTTTGAACCGCGCCACCTCCGGCATATGGGGCTGGCACCCTACTCCTTTGAGCCACAGGTGCTGCCTGAAAATGATTTTTTCTTAATATAAAAAAGATTAAGGCTAATAGCACCTTCATCTTCCGGCCTGATTCTCCAGAAACTAAGGTGATAGTCTCTATATTTTAAAAAAAATGAAAGTAAGAGATTAATTTCTTAGAAATGATTTACTAATCCCTTAGAATCTTCATCAGATTTTCATAGAGATTTGGGAAAAGAAGAACTTTTGAGGAATAGAAACTTCCTCTTTGGCATGATGGCATTTTGAACTACTTTGTTCATTGATCTTAGATACATCAATCTGCTATAACTGAATCTTTTTACACTCAACATAGCAAAATCTATATCTGAAAATGTACATCACCATTATCAACAGGGATCAAAAAATACCTGTTAAGATGTTACTGGTTTGAAGGCCAGTCAGTTTATTTCAAATGTAAAGCCCAGGATACTGAAAGCCCCCAACCCAACAACCAGAGAGAAAAGCCAACTACTGTGGAATGCATAATTCCTTGTTTCCTGCTGTTTGTAGATCATTGATTAAAAATCTATGAATGACAATATTCAACTTTAAATAATGGCAGTCTATAAGGCAAAGGACTTTTCTTTAAAAGAAAAATCTATTGTTCCTTTTCTAATAGGAAAGCTTTGATGTTTTATTTAGAACAAAACAATGGATTAATTCTCCACAACTAGTAACATCTTCAAAAGATCATAAAATAAGGCAAATAGAGGTGTAAGTATGAACACTCACAAGAAAATGGTCTCAAGAACATCCAAAAGTGTGAAATAGGCTCTTCTATGACATACTGTTTCTTAACAGATAGTAGTTAAAATGAATACAAATATTTAAATGTATTAAATACCCACTGTAGTGAGATTAACAATAATACAAGTACATTGCCAAAGGAATGTGTAAAACTCTAGTTTGGAAAAGAACTGCTTATTACATAAGACAGTGGTGGGCTCTACTTAACAAGCAATGGTAACATTCATTTTAATAAAAAGAAGGCCCAATAAAATGACAACATTACCACTTCTGTTATCAATGCTTCATTTTTAAATCTTCAGTAGAACTTTGTTTCTTTTTAATTAATGTGAAAGAATTTAAAACTCTATTCTTTCAATGAAATATGACAAACACTAAATTGTATAAAACAATGACATTTCTTGAATTCTGGGTTTTAGAACTTATTTACCTCAGGAAGTCATATGAATCAAAAAGTATTGAAATAAGAATTGAATAATATTTGGCTAAAGTGATTTACTGAACCAAGAACTCAGAATTCTATCATGGTATTCAAAGCTTCATTAATAACTAACTAAAAGAATTTAGTTAAGAAGAATGTATTTTACAGACACAGATATACAACTTTACCATGTATACAATATGTACCTTTGACAACTCCATGCCTGGCCCACACTGATTGCAGAGAATACAATTTCCAGACTGATCCTTGAATTCTTGTTGTCTACAGTCTCCTGTTTCACAAATCACTTTACATGACTGGGAAAAAAAGTTTCATAAAATGTTATCTTAAAGTATGTTTATCATATTTTTTTTATGAAAGAAATAATATCTTCATTATTAGTCACAAAATCACTGGCGATAAGCGTAAGTTCAGAGTGAGGTCAATTTAATTTTCACTCTGGGAAGAAAAACTACATTCTGAAGAAGTTAGTGGAACAAATTAATCAATAAGCCTAATTCTTCTTTGTATTCCAGAGAATACTCATTCATTTCCTGAATGGGATCTTCCTTCTCCTTTGAATTAATTGCTATCTTTTCTTCCAAAGATCCAAGGTAAAAAATGACTTAGGATCTGTTCCCTTTTTGAAGTAAGAAGATGTATAAAAGAATAGTTATGTTATGATTTTCTTTTATGTATAATCAAGGTTCTTTTGCTATCAGAAAAATTCTGAATTAAAAACTTTAAACATATTCAAGTAAAATGAATCAAATAAACAATAAATGGAATAGATTAGTACAGCTACAAGAGCACTGCAATATCCTTTAGACTTATCTACCCAACAGTTTTGATGAAGAAGTTCCCACCCTTTTCAGTTGAGCTACAATTACTTAAAAATTGTCTTAAAAAAATACTATGTAACAATCACAAGATTAGTAAAATTCTTGATAATGATGATGATGAAAGATGACAATAGTGGCCAAACTCTCTGAACTCTTTGAAGTAAAAGCACTACTTAAATCTAAACTTACATCCTTACTGATTATTGTTTAGCCATTGACAGGGACCTAACAAAATGCTTTGGTTCATAGCATAGGAATTTAAAGGAAAATTTGTACCTTGGCAAAAACAAATATTATAAGACACTTTCCAAAATACAGTAGAACCTCCATAATTGACCACCTCCCTACACTGACCACTTCCTTAAGTTGACCTAATTTTCATAGTTCAGACATGCACCACATGTACATACCAGTACAGTAGGAATCGGTGTGAGAGAGGCATTTTCCTCTCATCACCACCAAAGAGGATTTTCCTCTGCGATAAGGGATGTAAGCCCTCCTGCCCATATCTTAGGGCTCAAACTGTTCCCTTGGTCTCTGCTGCAGGCAAATGCGAATCCAAATCTCCACAATGGGTATCTGCTTTGTCTATTTAACGGGCAGGAAATGACCTAGAAGATGTATCTATCCTAGGTCTTCCCACAATCTCTTTTATGGCCATTATCTTCCTCAGAGTGTTCACATTCTCAGCAGGGGTATTTGTGTATGCTGTATCCCTAATAGGCCAAAGTTTCAGGAAAGGCCAGGAAGTTGTTCAGGTAAGAAATTTCGCTATGGCTAGTTTAAAGGTAAATTAGCTAACTTTTCCTTTGTCTGACAGCTTACTTTTTAATTTGCCTTTTTTTCTGGTGGTGCCCTCTCCTGCTAAGAATAGGGTCTTCGGTCCCCATTCTGCCTGCATTGTATCAATTCTTTCACCACATTCTAATGAAAGAAATGAGGGGTTTATACTTACCAAAATGCCTAGTAAAACTACAAGAGTGAAAAAAATTTTCTCTTGTTCAAGTAGTACTCTTAAGGCCATTGTTCTTATCAAATGTATTTATTCTTGAAGAGTCTAAATCAAAGATAAAAAGGTACAGTTAACATTAAAAGCATGTGACTGTACTCTATACATAGCATTAACTAATATTTGCCACTTATTATATGTATATACTAGGTAATAAATATTATATATGTTTTAAAAGAAGTCAAGTTTTAAAAAGATATAACAGACAAATAATATGTAATTCTCTAAAAACTTAGGCTATAAAAGAAGTCAAGTTTTAAAAAGATATAACAGACAAATAATATATAATTCTCTAAAAATTTAGGCTATGGGAATTGAAGTTTTGCCTCCCTATACATTATATGCAAAATACCTACTGGCTCTGAATTCCCAGACTACACCTGTTTTTTTTTCTTTGTTTTCTACCCAGGTCTCTACAGTGGCCATTTATATAGATTTAGACAGTGTCAACAGTATAATGATAGTGATAAAATAACAACACTTGCTAAACACTATGGACCAGGCATGATTTTATTTTTATTTTTGAGACAGAGCCTCAAGCTCTGGGTATAGTGCTGTGGCATCACAGCTCACAGCAACTCCAACTTCTGGGCTCAAGCAATTCTCCTGCCTCTACCTCCCAAGTAGCTGGGACTATAGGTGCCTGCCACAACGCCCAGCTATTTTTTGGTTGTAGCCATCATTGTTGTTTGGCGGGCTCAGGCTAGATTCGAACCTGCCAGTTCTGGTATATGTTGTGGCTGGCACCTTAGCCGCTTGAACCACAGGCGCCAAGCCCAGGCATGATTTTAGCATGCTAACTCATTTAATCCTCACAACTACTCTGGAAGGTGGATCCTATCAGTGTCCTTATTGTAGCAATGGGGAAACTGAGGTTCAGAGAGGGCTGAGTAACCTGACCAGGGTCACACTGCTAGTAAGAGACACAGAGGGATATGAACCCACATGGGGCAGCTCTGGTGTCCCTGTTTTTGCATCTACTATGTCTTATCCTGCACAATAATGTGCTCTGTTTAATGAAGACATTATACTTAGATCTTGGAAATTTCATCTCCACTAAGAAATAGCTAACATTTTGGCATTTTTGAATTCTTCCCCAAACTAGTACAGATTATATTTTGGCAGCAAAGTAAGGATTCATTTTAAACATCTAAAAGTCATTTACAAGTGATGAAACTCAACATTTCAATAAAAGATAAACCAAGACTCTTCAATGATGTAAAATGCAGAAAGGAATCTGATTATGTTTTTACAGATCCACGTATGTCCAGAGAAGAGATGTATATTTTTTTTCTGTGAAGCCTCATCTGGTTACACCATCAGGTAAAGAAACAATGTTTTGGTTTCCTTTATTGCTGACTTTTCTGAAACTAACGAAGACCCCAATTTCAGTCAGATGGTCATCTGACTACTTAGAAAGAAACCAGAACAGTGGGCCAAATAGCTCAACTTAGCTTTCACCTCACTTACCCCATTATAGCATTAGGACATTTGTATTCTACACATGATAGAACCAACTTGTACTTGCAATGTGCTCCATAGTTGTGGTCCCCCTAATATCTCCTACTATCTCTCACACTCCCTCCCCATCTCTCTCCCTTCCTTTCCCTCCTTCATCCTAGGCTAAAGTTGTATTTCATTTTTCATATGCAAGTGTGAGTGATTATAATTGGTTTCACAGTAGTACTGAGTACATTGGATACTTTTTTTTCCATTCCTGAAGATACTTTACTAAGAAGAATATTTTCCAGCTCCATCCATGTAAACATAAAAGAGGTAAAGTCTCCATTTTTAACTGTAGCATAGTATTCCATGGTGTACATATACCACAATTTATTAATCCATTCATGGGTCGAGGGGCACTTGGGCTTCTTCCATGACTTGGCAATTATGAATTGAGCTGCAATGAACAATCTGGTACAAATATCTTTAATGCCAAATGATTTTTGGTCCTTTGGATATAAACCTAGAAGAGGAATTGCAGGATCAAATGGCAGGTCTACATTTAGATTCCTGAGTATCCTCCAAACTTCCTTCCAAAAGGGACATACTATCTTGCATTCCCACCAGCAGTGCAGAAGTGTTCCCTTTTCTCCACATCCATGCCAACATCTGTTGTTTTGGGATTTTGTGATGTGGGCTACTCTTACTGGAGTTAGATGGTATCTCAGAGTAGTTTTGGTTTGCATTTCTCTGATGACTACAAATGATAACTATGCGCCTGTCTTCTTCAGAGAAGCTTCTGTTCATGTCTCCTGCCCACAAGGAAATGGGATCACTTATTTTTTGCATAGTTATAAGTTTGAGTTCTCTGTGGATTCTGGTTATTAGACCTTTGTCTGTAGCATAACTTGCAAAAATCCTTTTCCATTCTGAGGGCTGTCTATTTGCTTTACTCGGAGCGCTGTTCTTGGCAGTGCAGAAGCTTTTTAATTAGCACATTGCAAGTACAAGTTGGTTGTATCATGTGTAGAACACAAATGTCCTAATACTATATTTGGGTAAATGAGATGAAAGCTATGATGATTAGTATGATGTAAGCACTCCAATTTGTACAAATAACACACTGAAATGGGCATAAATGTATTTATGATCTATGTACAAAAGACTTAATAAAAAATAATAAAATTTAAAAAAAGCACAAGGAATCAGGAGATTGGCTAAAAGTCTTTGACAGGGTGGGAGACAGGAAGACAGGGCTGAGACTGGCTGGGGGGCTTGCAGACAAACACATAAAGGGTAAAAATGGGAGGGAACCCAATTCTAGGAATTCTACCCATATTCCTAATAAAAGCCAAACCCTCAGCCTTGAATATTCCTCCCCTCAATTAATAAGACTTCAAAAGATCAAAACCACTTCCTCCCAGTGCAGTAAATTCTTTTCCTGATGATCACCGAGAATTTGGTGAAAGTTCCCCTGGGAGTCCGCTACCAGGCATACGTGGACGGTCAACCCCCAGGCCTCCTGCTTATTACACCACCCCACCTCTCCTTCTCCCAGGACAGCAAAACCTATGCTCCGGAGAAGGTGAGCAGGAGGAAAGGCTCCAGGTTCAGA
This sequence comes from Loris lydekkerianus, assembly GCA_963574355.1. NCBI lineage: Eukaryota > Metazoa > Chordata > Mammalia > Primates > Lorisidae > Loris > Loris lydekkerianus. Next base: position 32,018 of record CAUYPK010063492.1, read on the forward strand.
GACGGCAGACCCAGCAGGAGGCCGGGGAAGGGGCTGGTCTGAAAACAGGGGACTGCAGAAACATTTGTTTATGGAGTGGGCAGCTGTCCAGTCCCTTTTCCATCTGTAACGTCAGGAACCATCAGCCAGACATCCACGCTCACCCGCTGTCAGCCAGGCAGCCCACTTCACCTCTCTACCGTCCAAATGCAAGCTCCCCACTATCCTCAGTCATAGGAGCTCACCCCACTAGCAGGCAGGCACACGTGCTTACCTGCTTTCTGTGGATATTGGCTGATTCCCTTCTGAAGATGCTCAGTGGTTGCAGAAAAAAGAATTGCAACCTGAAATTTGGGTGTGGCTTTTATTCTCGGATGACACCACACCTCATCTCATATCTATACGTATAAAACTCACCAGTAGAGAAATTCCAACCTTGCCTCAGAGCTTCCAATTATCCTTAAATGCAATTTGACAGTTAAAGACACCAACCTCTGGGGTAAAGGCCCGAGAAAAAACAAGAAAAGGAAAAAATATTCTAAAGAAAAGAGACAAACAAAAACAAAAGAGGGAATTGTTGGGCCCTGCCATGTGCCTGAGGCCTAGTGTAACTTCCCGAGCCTGACTAGAAGTAGATCCATGGAGCTACTTCCACATAGCAACGACTCAGCAAGGCCCAGCCTGAAACTGCCTCTACCTAGATACAGCCAATGTGGTACCATGCCACTGGACCGACCCTGTCACGCACCTCTTCCCCCGCCTTCTTTCCCCGCCCCTTCTCCACAATAAAAAATAAATAAATAAATAAATAAATATAAAAAAAAAAAATAAAATTAAATTTAAAAAAAAAAAAAAAGAAAGCTATGTTTGTTGTAGGAGGCATCCGAAGTGTCTGGGACTTAAGGTCAGAAGAAATGAGAGTAGATCTCTCCCTTTCATCCCACCATCCCTCCTGGCAGGGTGGTTGGAAGGTGGAGTCACTTGGAATCCAATATGGAGCGGGAGGGGGATGTTGTACTTACACGCACAGAAAGATTTCTACGTGATGTCGGATCAATGTTGCTATTGAGAGAAATGTGGTTTGGGATGGGCAAAAAAGAAGGTTGGGAGAAAGGCACTCCAGCAAGGTGAAAGAATGTTAGAGAAATGCCAAATACTGGGCTTAAGAAGCATGCCCAGTTAGAACCAAATCTTTAGGCTCCACTTCTTTTATTTTTAGACAGAGTTTCACTCTGTTGCCTAGGCTAGAGTGCCATGGTGTCAGTCTAGCTCACAGAAACCTCAAACTCCTGGGTTTAAGCCATCCTCCTACCTTAGGATTCCAAGTAGCTGGTACAACAGGTACCTGCCACAATGCCCTGCTAATTTTTTTATTTTTAGTAGAGATGGGGTCTGGCTATTGCTCAGAATAGTCTTGAATTTCTGAGCTCAAGGGATCCACCTTCCTAGGCCTTCCAGACTGCTAGGATGACAGGTCTGAGCCACTGTGCCTGACTAACAATTGCTTGAAGAACTCTATTTGTGCTGGATGGCCAGAAAGCAACAATAAAAATAAAAACAAAAATAATATTTCCTTCTCCTTGGCTTTACGATTTACACAATGTTTATGCATTCCTGAAACAGTTGCTTGGTCCTTACAATATTTCTATTTGGTGGGCTGAGTCTTCCCTGACCTCATCACACCATGCCCCCCACCCTAGGTGAAGGCAGAACCCCCCGTCCAGAGGATACCCTCTGAAGGCTGTAGAGGCTTCCCCATGATGTGGCACATCCACATGCTGCAGTGTGAATTGGTTTATTCCTAGGGAAAGTAGGAGCCATGTCTTATCTCTTCCTAACACCTGAAACAAAATAGGAGCTCAGTAAACGTTTGCTGCCTGAGTAATTGAGTGCATGGATGGACTTCAGCACAGGGCAATCCTACTTGCTGTTCTTGTTGCCTCTGTCACGTGTCCTATCTCAAGCTGAGTTCACAGGCTACTCGACAAGCCCCAAGCAGGGAAGCCCAAGGTTCCAACCCCTCTGGGAATCCCCAGGCCACCAAACACCACATGGACGGACAGGGTGGCCCAGGATTCAGCTGCACCCATCCTTCCTCCAGGCTTGGAGTTATTGAAGGCTGGATAATAAAGATAACAGAGTCTTGGGCCTGGCACAGTGTGCCCACCAGAGCACAGCAGCAGATGCAACTGGGCAGCCCCAGGCTCTGTTGATAGTAAAGGCTTTCTGAGCATGGCCCTTCAGAGCAACAAATCAAGACAAACAGCCTGCCAAAAACATGCCAACCCAGCAGACTCAGAATCCCGTATCCGCTGTGAAACAGCCCTCCCAGCCCATCCATCACTTAGACAACTCAAATTAGATGGTGAGAACATCAAGGAAGCAGAGTTTGCCTTTGTGGATACTGAAAGCTCCCCAGTATCCTGGACAACCCTGCCCCAAGTAACCCCCTCTCCCCACCTCCCAGTAGCCATAGAAATAAATACTCTTATCTGCCTGTTGGTCAGATTTCTATTCATCCTCCAAGACTCTGTTTAGGGGCCACCTCTCTGTGATGACTTAACCCATCTCCAAACAGTACATTGTTAGGTTGAGAATAGGTTTTGTTGTTGTTGCGGGCAAAAGTCTCAGCACTATTTGCATTCTGGTCTTTCAATCACTCCTCCCTTCTCCCAAAGAAACACACACAGCTATGTGGTCAAGGAAGATCCCTTTTGCACACAACAACTCCCATGCATGGCTCTCTGAAAGAGCAGAACTGGACCACAAAACAATGCTTGAAACCCAAGTCAGGCTTCTATCTCCTCTGAAGCCAGAACCTGAGTTCTGAGGACTTAGGCACCGTGGCAGCGATGAGAGTAATCAGGAATGTGGAAGACACTGCCATGCCTGGGGGGCTCTGAGCTCACTCAGAGTCCTGCCATGTGTGGGGGAGTAGTGTCTTAGCTAGCTTTTTGCTTCTGTAAAAACAAACAAACAAAAAGCCACCACCACCAGGGTGAAGGACAGTTCTCAGTCCCCTGGTGCCAGGAGTGGTGGCAGCACCAGTGGCAACAACAGGTCATCTGTTTTTGAGCAGACTTTGTAAAGGCAACTGGTGATAGACAGGGTACGCCCCTGGACATTATTTTCTAAGTGTCGGACATGGGTTAAAGTCTCCAGAATCGTCCCTGTCCTTCACCGTGCTCTTGAAGAACAAAACCTACAGTCATTTTAATTGTGGTTTCTAAAGTGGTGATGGTGACTTTGTAATGTGACTGGGTCCTTTTATAGGTAAGGAACCTGAGATACAGACAGATGAGGTGATGTAGGAGCACCAAGATTCAATTCTGGGTCTGTCCAGAGCCCAAGTCCATCGGCCTCACCAGCACACTGCCAGTCAGACTGGTCTCTGGCGCTGAGCAGCACCCTGACCGGGAAATCTGTTAAGTGGACATAATAAAGACACCTCATGCAGTTCTCCTGGATATTAAATGAGACCTACTATGTTACAACCCATGTATGGAGCACACATCTAATCACAGGTGGGCAGTGTCAGCTGCAGGGTGAAGACCCATGTCTCCCAGGCAGGTCCTGTGTCCCGCTCTCCCTCTGCCTCCCTGGTGCTCCGTGTCACAGCAGGGCAGGGGTGGCATTATCTTGGGCACAGCACCAGGCACAAGCAAAGGCTTGGCCCTCAGGAAGCGGTAACTCCATGGGAGAGGCCAGAGCAACACCCAATCCACTAATCTTCCCAACAGAATCGGGTGTAGCTGTTGGATTCCACTTTGTTGAAACCCTTTCGTCTCGTGGTTTCTGAGACAGTGATGTCTGTTTGCTTCCTATGTGACGGTGAGCTCCGGCTCGGTCCCTGTTGCTGACTCTTCACTCTTTCCCACATGTCTAAATGTTGGAGGTCCTCTGTGCTCATTTCTCTGATCTCCGGGGAGCTTTTCCCAGCCGATCTCACTGGGTCTCATGACTTTACGTACCAACTGGATGTGGATAACCCTGACATTTTGCTCTTCAGCCTGACCTTTTACCTAAGCTCCAAACTCCATTATCAACGACCTACAAGATGTCTTTAATTTGATGTTTGCCAGGCTTCTTAAATTTAACATCCCCCATACTCAGCTGTAATTCCCCCACACCAAACCCATTTCTCTCCCTTTTGTCAATTGCACCTTGTTTCCCACAGTTTATTCATTCAAAACGTATTTATCACATGCCATCATTATTCCATGTGTTATTCCAGGCAGAGAAGAATAATATAAAGAAGACAAAGTGGGGTGTCCATCTCACCATCGTGTTCTCTCCAAGACAGAGCTCAGACTGCTTCTGTGATGCTGACCGATGCACAGGGGCAGGCCATGCCTTTCCACACCCCAACCCACCTCATCAGGGCTCTGCCTTTTCAGCTGGGGTCTTAGGAAAGTCTTGTCAAGTTTAAGGGAGGGCCGTCTACATGGAGTAAGTTGAATGGCAACCAAATATACTCTACGTAGTATATAATATATATGCATATGTAAGTGTATATGTATATATTTATGTAGGAATATATCTGGCACACCAGGTGTCATTTCTGCAGACTCCCTAGTGCCTTCCCCCAGGCAGTGGGAGCAAGGTGCTTGCTGAGCTTTAAGGAACACAGAACAGCACGAGGTGTTCAAGCCATGGGCAGCGTGAAGCAGATGGCTCTGGGGTTTGTGGGATTTTTAAAATCTGTTTTTAATTAGACATTTTCCAAAGGTGTGGAGGGAAACTGCATTGCTTCAAGGATACTGAACTTCAGGTCCAGCTTCTGGAAGCCCTCTGAGGATGCTGGTGGTATCCATCCTTCTTATTATGACTGAGAAGTAAAAGTGTTTTTGGAAAAGCTTATTTTTTTCAAAAACAGGAAAGGAAGGACAGAGATCCTGGAGCAGACCTTGCAGCTGTCTGGAGAGAGGCTGCTTTCCATCCCTCTTGACCACAGCGTGGCTGGTGTAGGTGCAGGGATGGGAGCTAGCTTCAGATAAAAGAAGAAAAAGGTGATCAGAAAAGTAAATATTTATTTCAACTAGAAAAAAGTCCAGCACATTACGCCTTGGGAATTCAATAACCTTTCTTTCAAAGTCTCTTCAGATGACTTACCAGGAAAAAACAAGCTAAATTAGAAACACTTCCTGACTGCAAGCTGGCATCCTCCACCCATCCTGGAACAACACTCCACAAACCCCAGTGACTTACAGCCGTGATGAGGGTTTGTACAAAGGGATGGGGTGGGGCTGAAACCTAAGTTTCATTAGCTGTGAGGGGAGTCTACAGGGGAGGGTGGGGGGTGGAGGTGGATTGCAGGGGAGAGGGCACCTCCCACCTTGGAAGCACCTCTGGGCTGTGGGGAGGAAGCTGTGGTGGCCACTGCCCCACAGCTGATTGCATATTGAGCAGATGGTGTCTGTGCTCTGTGGACCCAGCAGCAGCCAGGGGCACCTTACAGGCTTGGTGCTCCTGCATTCCAGGCTTCATGTGGTGGTCAGGGATGGTTCCAGATTAGAGCATCTAAAGCTTGTCTCATGCATGAATCTCTTTGAGAATATAGACTCCTTCCCCATTTTTGCAATAGAAATTTCTCTCCCAATATTTCTGCTTCAGTCAGAGAGAATGGGGACTTTTGCTCACTTTTGCCATCTTGGGCAGGGCCAGGTGAGGGGATTTTGTCTCTCTTCCAACTCCACTTAGCAGAATCTCGCAAAGCCAGGAGGAGCTGCCAGCCTATGTCCCACATGCTCTGGGTGTGTTGAATGACCACAGGACAGGAACCAAGATCGGCTCTATCTTTTACTTCTGGTGTCCAGCATGGCAGCTTCCCTTCCACGCCTGGTCCGTTGGAACCAAGCTCCCCTGGGCACATGGAAGGCCCCGCCTGGCTTCCTGGACTGGCTGGTCAGGCCCCGAATGCTGTCCCAGCATCTTCACCCACATCTGGGAGGGTGAGGCCATCTGTCTGTCCTGCTCATGTGGTTTACTGGACAAGCCTGTTTTGTTTGTGCCACAGACCCAGACATTCTGTAAGACAAGGAAGTCCTGTTTACCTCCAATCCTCTTTTTTTTTTTTTTTTTTTTTTTTTTTTGTCCTGTACTGCATTTCCTATTTGACTACTTTTCCTTGACTATCTCTCCTTCAGCTGGGAACCTGAAAGGAAAGAGAAATGCACGTTCAGGTACCAGAACGTATTTGAACTGTAAACACTCTTAAGTGCACACATGCAGTTTCACGTATCACTTTTGGGGGATCACAGATCTTTCCAAGGAAACCAGGGATATTTTCTAAAGAGCACTTCTATGTTTTTTGCAGTTTTTGGCTGGGGCCGGTTTTGAACTCACCACCTCCAGTATATGGGGCCGGCACCCTACTTCTTGAGCTACAAATATATGGGGCCGGCATCCTACTTCTTGAGCTAAAAGCCCTGCCCTAAGAGCACTTCTTAACCATGAAGAAGCCTGTAAAACATCCAAGGGTCTAGTTAGGACCAGAGCCTGATTCAGGAGGTCTGAGGTGGGCTCGGGATCTGCATTGCTAACAAGCTCCCAGGTGACACTGGTGTCTGACCCAAGCCATCTAGATCCTCCCTATTCAAAGATGGTCCAGGGCCCAGCAGAGCTAGCACCACTGGGGAGCATCTTAGCCATGCTGAATCCCAGGACCCCCTCTCAGACCCATGGAAACAGAAACCTTGGCCACCACTAGGGAGTGGGCTAGTTGCCCCCTACCAGTGTTATGCCCAGATCATGAAGTCCTCAATGACCACCAAGGAGCCGATTCCAATGCAAAAGCAAAAGAGCCTTTGTTGTCACAAGCTTGAGCCTGGGCTCCCGGGGACTCCACTGCAACAGATCCGAGCCAGGAGCCCCGAGCTCTGGGGCAGAGGGTTTTTATAATATGGGGTTATGGGAGGGGTGTGCTAGGCTTCAGGGCAGGGGACGTCTTGGGATTGGCTGCCAAGTGGTCTGATGCAGTCTAAAGCAGAGGGTGGTTTCTGATTGCGAGGTCGTACTCACATGATTTCGGGGAATTGCCTGCCCTTACAGGAAAGTGAAACTTACACAACAAAATGGCAGTGAAAGTGAATTAACTTCTAAGATGGTGGTGATCCAGCATAATATGGCCACGGTCTGGCTCTCTAATCCCCCCCTCTACTTGTGACTCTCAGAGCCCAATCATGGGTCCGGTTCCATCTCTGTCATCTCTAATTCTCTTTCAGATAGGGGGTGATATTGGCTCTTTAAGACTAGTAATTGTATGGCATCTACGTGTTTCCGTACTAAAGTGATGAGTCTACTGATGATACAAGGGACTATCATCAGGAGTAAGAGTAATAGTATCAAGGGGCTGGCCAGGGATAATATTAGGGTGGTTAGCCAGGGAGACCAGTTGAAGAGGGACTCATACCAGCTTTGGTTATTTCTCGGTCTGCCTTGCGCTTTATCAATCTCTCTCTCACAAGAGCCATTGACTCTTTTACTACTCCTGAATGATCGGCATAGAAACAGCATTCTTCTCCCAAGGCTTCACACAGCTCCCCTTGCTGGAGGAATAAGAGGTCTAGTCCCCTCCGGTTCTGTAAAACTACTTCAGAAAGGGAAGTTAGGGACTCTTGGAGTAGGGTAATGGACTTTTCTATCCTTTCTATATCTCAGTCAATTGCCTCTCGGAGGGTTCCATAGTTCTTATCCTGCAGGACTAGGGCAGACACTCCTGTCCCAGCCCCTGCCAAACCTATTCCTAGTAACACAGAGATGGTGAGGGCAGTGATTACTTCTTGCTTCCTGCATGGGGTTGGGTCTAGGAATCTTTGAAGCACTGTTCCTTCCTCATGGTAAATTATTCTAGGCATTAGTTGTACTAAGACACAGTAGTCTTGATTCTGTTTTAGTACTCTCGCATGTATGCATGGAGCTAAGCCTGTGGAACAGGCCCACCAGGCATTGCTGGAGGGTATTAGATACCCAGACACATTCCAATGACCAGTGGCATTGCGTAGGTACTGGTGTGAGGTGGGCACTTTTCCAATACATATGCCTTTTCCCATTACTGTTTGGAGGGTAAGTCTGGGATGATTCTGATGCCATCAACAGGCCATGGCCTCCCCAAGAGTGTAATTTCCTAGAATAGCAAATGCCTCATAGTAAGGCTCTATACTAAAGCAGAGCCAACAGGCAACCATCAAATCAGGGTTCGAGTGGGGGGAGGCATACAAGGGGGTACATACAAGCAATAATATCAGCGTGGAGTGGGTAGAGTTCACTGCAACTTGAGCTTCAATGAATTGTCTCTGTCTTGTTGGATTTTCCATTGTGAGATGGTCTTCCTGGATGGCAAATGGGTCTGCAAGCTTGATGTGGCTGTGGTGTACCCAAGAGGCAATGCCGTCCACTTTGAGACCAGTGTGTGTCACTAGAATCACAATATAGGGTCCTTTCCACCAGGGCTCCAGTGTCTCCCGGCAGTTGCCTACCGGCAACTACATGCCTTTTCATGTAGACCGAGTCACCGGGCCGGAACTTGTAGGGTTCAGGTACAGGACCAGCCTCATAAGTGGCTCGCAGGCAGCTCCAGTTGTCCTTTTGTACCTGCTAATAACATCGAAGGGAGAGGAGGAAATTTTCATCATCTGCTTCAGTTAATATATCCATGCGAGTGTTGGGAATGATGGGTGGTGGCCTCCCATTGAGTATTTCATAAGGAGTAAGCCCAAGTTTATAAGGAGAGTTTCTAACCTGATACAAGGCAAAGGGAAGGAGAGCCACCCAGTCTCCACTAGACTCAAGAGTTAATTTGGTCAAGGTCTCGTTTAAGGTTCTATTCATTGTTTCTACCTGACCTGAGCTCTGGGGCCTGTATGCACAATGTAATTTCCAGGGTGCTCCCAGAGCAGTTGCTACCCCTTGTGTTACCTGAGATATAAAGGCAGGGCTGTTGTCTGAGCCAATCAGGGCTGGCAGTTCATACCTGGGGAGGATATCTTCCAGCAGTTTCTTTGCCACCGTCTGGGCGGTCTTGTTCTTCGTTGGGAAGGCTTCAGCCCACCTGGAAAAGGTATCTATAAAAACTAAGAGATATTTATATCCAAACCATCCTGGTTTAACTTCTGTGAAATCTACTTCCCAATACACACCAGGCTTTTCTCCCTGCTCTTGGGTCCCTTGGGCAGTTGGCCCAGCCTTGGTGTTTTGAATTGACAAGCTTTGCAAGCACTAATTACTTGGTCAACTTTTGTGTCCAAACATTCAATTTTAATCTTTGCATGGCAAACCAAGTCCTTCAGCTTCCTATTGTCCATATGGGTGACTTGGTGCATGTGCTATAGCACCTCCATCCCTAGCTGTGCTGGAAGGAGGGTCTTGCCATCAGCGGTGCACCACCAGCTGTTATATTACAGAGGGCTGTGTACTTGGGGGATAGTATGGAGCCCTGCTAGGTCTTCTGGAGTGTACTCAGGCTTCTCCGGCAAGACTCGTGGTCCCGGGTCTGGTAGGCTAAGGGTTAGGACTTGGGCTGCACTAAGGACTGCACTCTTGGCAGCCTTATCTAGTGATTGGCTTTTGGTGCCCTGGGCAGTGAATGATGGCTAACTTTTTTGGCAGCCAGATAGCAGCTTAGAGGTCTAGTATCTCTTTTTTATTTTTAACCATTTTTCCTTCTGCGTTTAATAGCCTCCTCTCTTGGTAGACTGCTCCATGTACATGGACCATGGCAAACGTGTATTGGCTGTCAGTATAGATATTAATTCTCTTACCTTTCCCAAGAACCAGGGCCTTGGTGAGGGCAATGAGTTCTGCCCGCTTGGTGGAGGTGCCACTTGGAAGGGGGTTGGCCCACAATATCTCTGTTTCTGAGACCACCACCACCCCTTCATAGCTGTGTCCATTTTTCATGACACTACTGCTGTCCGAGAACCATGTTTCTTCAGCGTCAGGCAGCGGCTGGTCAGTCAGGTCTTGGTGAAGACTGTGGATTTGTACTAATATATCCTGGCAGTGATGGAGCGGCACCTCTGCATTTGGGTTGGGTAAGAGAGTGGCAGGATTCAGGGCTGCACTGGGTAGGAATTGAATCCTCGGTGAATTCAGTAGTAGACTTTGGTAATGAGTCAGCCATGCATTACTCATCCACTGGTCTGGGGGCTGCTTCAAGACCCTCTTGATGGTGTGGGGGGTTGTTACCAACAGTTCTTGTCCCAGGGTGAGTTTATCTGCATCTTTTACCAAGAGGGCAGTGGCCGCTATAATGCGTAAGCAAGGAGGCCATTCTAAGGTCACTGAGTCAAGTCTTTTGGATAGGTAGGCAACTGGATGAGTCCCAGGTCCCAGAGTTTGGGTCAATACTCCCATGGCCACCACTTTATGTTCATCTACATACAGATGGAAAGGTTTTGTGATATCAGGGAGGCCCAGTGCAGGAGAAGTCAACAGGGCAGTCTTGAGTTCTCTAAATGCCCGGTCCCTGTCTGCTGACCACTGGAAAGGCTGCCCCTTCTTGGTGGCTTCATAAAGGGGCTTGGCAATTTTGGCAAATCCCGGCACCCACAGCCTGCAAAATCCAGCTATTCCCAAAAATTCCTGCACCTGCCTGGGAATAGTGGGAGTTGGGATTCTGAGCACAATTTGTTTCCTAGCTTTGCTCAGCAACCTCTGGCCGTCCTTAAGCACATATCCTAAATAACTTACGGTTTGTTGACAGATCTGGGCTTTCTTTGCTGATGCGCCATATCCCAAGTCTCCCAGGGTGGCGAGCAGATCCTGCGTTCCTTGTAGGCAATCTTGTTCATTGGCAGCCACTATCAGTATGCCATCTATGTACTGGAGAAGGGTCAGGCCAGGGTGTAACTTACAGAACTCACCTAAGTCTTCATGTAGAGCCTCATCAAAGATAGCTGGAGAGTTCTTCAAGCCTTGCGGGAGGTGGGTCCAGGTTAGTTGTCCGCTGATGCCTTCCTCCGGGTCATTCCACTCAAAGGCGAACATAGCCTGGCTTTGTGGAGCTAGGGGTAGACTGAAAAAGGCATCTTTCAAATCCAAAACTGTGTACCATGTCTGAGTCGGGGCCAAGGCACTCAGGAGCATATATGGGTTGGGCACAGTTGGATGAATATCCATTACCTGTTTATTGGCTTCCTGTAAGTCCTGTCTGGACAATAGTCATTGGTGAGGGGTTTCTTGACAGGCAACAAGGGATTATTTCATGCCAATTGGCAAGGGATCAAAATTCCTGCCTGGAGGAGGCGTCTAATGTGTGGAAGTATTCCTTTCTTTGCCTCCGTGGCCCTGGGGTATTGTTTTACCCATATGGGTTCTGCTCTAGGTTTAAGCTCTACTAGAACTGGAGGCCAATGAATGGCCAGCCCTATTTCTCCTGTCTCAGCCCATGCTGAAGGATGGGAGTGGAGCCAAGCACTAATGTCAGCTTGGGCTCATAATGGTTGTTGGTGAAGCTCGTATTCATTCTCTAGCTGGACAGTTAGAACTCGTATAGGGCGCCCTCGGTTATCTGTAACCTGGGGTCTGTCCTGCTTGAAGGATATCTGGGCCCCAATTTTATTCAGCAGGTCTCTGCCTAGTAAAGGGTATGGGCAGTCTGGGATGACCATAAATGCATGGGATACCCGGCCCATGCCCACGTTCACAGTTCTTTGGGTAGTCCATGAGTACTGTTTCATCCCAGTTGCCCCTTGAACCCAAGACTTCTTTATGTCTAGTTTACCCTGATCTTCTATAAGTACTGAATGTTGCGTGCCCGTGTCCACTAGGAAATCTATCAGTGTCCCCTCCACTTTGAGGGTTACCCTGAGTTCAGGGAGGGGTGCTGAACCCTGACCCCTCTAGTCACTCAGCTCCCCAAGCTCTAAGATGTGTGTCTTACCATGAGGGGTGTGCTTGCCAGCTCTTCTTTTAGGACATTCTTTGGCCCAGTGGCCCATCTCCTTGCAGTAGGAGCACTGGTCCTTCTACAGTCCCTGCTCCCCCTCCCCCAAGGTTTTTCCTCACCTTCCTCTGTTAGTTGCCATAGCTGAGCCTGCTGGTCCTGAGGCTCAGCAGCAGTGGCAGCCAGCAGGATTTTAGACAGGTCTTGAGTTTGCTTGACCCAAGCCCAGGTCTGTTTTTCCTCTGGAGTCTCTCTGTTATAATATACTTTTTCAGTCACTGCAAGTGAATCCTGTAAAGACTTCTCAGCCAGTCTATCTACCCTCTGGAGTTTCCTCTTTATGTCAGGGGCAGATTGGTTAACAAAGGCCATGATAACTGTGGCTTTGCTATCCTCTGCCTCAGGATTCATGGATGTGTAAGTATGGAATGCTTCCATGATCCTTTCCAGGAAGGCAGCAGGAGACTCATTTTTCTCCTGCTGCACATTCCCTACCTTAGCCAAATTGGTTGGCTTATGGGCCGCTTTCCAGAGACCCCTCATTAGAGTCTGGCGGTACACTTGGAGACTCACCTGACCTGGTTCCGTATTAAAGTCCCAGTCAGGGTGGGGAAGGAGAAAGGAAGCATCAATCTCAGTGGGATTGGTAGTGGGAGTCCTGTTTCAGCCCACAACTGACTTCTGGGCTTCTGACAGGATTCTCTCTCTCTCTTCCATGGTGAACAGCACCTGTAAAAGCTGCTGACAGTCATCTCAGGTGGGCTGATGGGTGAAGAGAACAGAATCTAAGAGGTCAATTAGGGCAGTGGGTTTTTCAGAAAACTTAGGGTTCTGCATTTTCCAGTTATACAAGTCACTAGTGGCAAAGGGCCAATAGTAAAGGTTCTGAACCCCATTTGCATCTGGGGGACTCATGGCCCTCAGGGGAAGGACGGTCTAATTGGCAACTGCCTCCCGATGGGCTTGCTGTATGGTGAATGGCAGACTTCCAGCGACAGGTCTTGCTGCTGCCCCTGTTTCAGCAGCGGGCTCCCCCGCTGCCACCTCCCCGGGAGGTGTGGGCTCGACCTGCAGAGGGGCAGGAGGATGATATGGAGGAGGACAAAAGAAATCCTGATCTGTACTATCCTGCAAGACAGGGTAGAGTGGTGCAGAGGGTTTGGGTTTAGAGGGTTTTTCGATGGGAGGCTTCTCACGCACTGCAAGAACCTCACTGCTTGAGTTTTTATCTGCTGGGGGCAGAATTGCTTTCAGCTAGGGAGGGGGATCTTCTACTAGGTCCCACCAGGTGGTGATGTATGGACCAGTTTGTGAATGATAAACAATGTCCTTAACCTGGAAAATAATGGGGAGATGAAAGGTTCCCTCTGGAGGCCAGCCAACATTGAAGGTTGGCCACTCACTCCTGCAGAAAGTAATCAGTTTAGTTCTTTTCACCACAAGCCCTAAATCTTGAGCTCTAGCCTTTACTTCTGAGAAATGATCAAGAAAAATAGACAGGGGGGTCTTCTGAGTCTCCCATTTTTAGCAGTCAAAGTCACCCCGTTATAGTCAACCACACTAAAACACCAATGAAGCACAACACGCACAACACACTGAGGACACACAAGATCGATGGTCCATGGAAACAAAACTGAAAATAGGACCATGGTCTCTGACCGTGCTGTGGGAGCAACTCGCTACATCCATTCAAGAGAACCACAAGGGGAACTGTGTCCACACCACACCCTGGGGATTCCACATCCCAGTCCAGTGGGGCAATCTCTTCAACAAACACCGGAGGGTTTGAGCCCCCTCTGCACTCTGGGGATTCCATGTCCCAGTTCGAAGGGGTCAGGTCCCTCCCAGAAGGGACCGAGATGTCACCATGGCACCCCTAGCCGCCAGCTGCCAGTGCGTCTGCCTTGACTTCATGCCGGCCACCCTTTTACAGATTTCCAAAAACAACCACGACAGACAAGACAAACACTTACCACTTATCGGCTCTCCAGGTCAGGGGCCCTCAAGGGGTCTTGGGGATCCCGGACAAGCCCCCAAATGTTATTCCCAGATCACGGAGTCCCCAAAGACCAACAAGGAGCTGATTCCAATGCAAAAGCAAAAGAGCCTTTATTGTCACAAGCTCGAGCCTGGGCTCCTGGGGGCTCTGCAGCAACAGATCTGAGTCAGGAGCCCCTAGCTCTGGGGCATAGGGTTTTTATAATATGGGGTTATGGGAGGGATGTGCTAGGCTTCAGCACAGAGGGCATCTCGGGATTGGCTGCCAAGTGGTCTGATGCAGTTTAATGCAGAGGGTGGTTTCTGATTGGGAGGTCATACTCGCATGATTTCGGGGAAGTGCCTGCCCTTACAGGAAAGTGAAACTTATACAACAAAATGGCGGTGAAAGCAAAACTTAACTTCTAAGATGGCGGTGATCCAGCCTAAGATGGCCGTGGTCTGCCTCTCTCACCAGCTCCTCCAGGGTTATAGTATATAAGCAGTTACCACTGCTCTGGGCAGGACTTAGTTAAATTAAGGGCTTGTCAAGTAGGAAAATCACTAATTTCCCCAAGGAGCCTCAGAGATGCTGCTGGCAGCTGGTCCTCCTCTGTGAGTTGTTGGAGGTTGTAAAAAGGACCTTGTGCAATGTTTGTGGAAGGTAATGTGGCTGAATTAATGATGATGCAGGAGCCTTCACAGAGGTGATTCCTGACTCTTTTAATTGCTCCATTTCTCAACCTTAATGCTGCCTCCCTGCCACTTCTGAGTTATATATCCCCACACACACAGGGACATACACATCGTAGATTAATTCTCCTGCTCAAACTGATAAACTGCCTAACACATAATTTATACTCATTTATCTTTATGCTAATCTAGCCAAACTTTTTTTCTTCTACTCTGTCAACCAGAGTGCTTTAGAAAATCAGTCCTTATACACACCCTTCATGTAAATCCCTTCAAAAAGCTACCTAAGGAAATTGGGGCTGATAAATTTCTAGGCTCTTTTCTCCATTTCTGACACCATCCTGATGAAGACTCTTGAACTGCCAGGATAGTTCGGCACTTTACATACTGAAAGCTGTATTTTGTTTCATTCAAAATACAAGGGGTTTGTTGTCACCCCCTCCAGCCCAAACATGTCCCACCTGAAACGCCACGTGCTGTTTTCAGCAGTCGGCATATCTAGTTGTCTAGCCTGCCTCGTCTCACCCTCTCCGACACCTCCCCTGATTCCTGGGTTACAGACTTCATGAGACATAGGCCTTGTCACCTGAGCCAGAGGTGGCTCTCTCCTCCTCTACCCTCAAGTGTAAAGAGAAGTAACCCACAGTTTTGATTCTGCCTCGGTGGTCTGGCCATTGCATCTCCTGTCTCCTTCCTGAGTTCATGGACTTGGAAGCCTGCTTGCTCAGGCCTGTGGGCCTCTGTGGGACACATCCTACCCAACCTAGGGTTGTGTCCACCTTTAACCTTGGACCTTCTGGAGTCTTCCAGGCTGCTCAGGTCCTCTGGAAACCCACCTCTTACATTTAGACGGCTGCCTCAGTATTTGTCCATGTCCACCTGCCCAGCTGGATCCCCAGTCTCTGTGTCACTGCTCTCAACTCTCAACAAGTCCTGTCCCACCCATCATAATCCTTCTCCAGATAAGCCACCTCCAGAATCTTGGCCTAATCCCTTTTGACCCTCCCAGGTGAAGCCAAATGGGGCACAGGACATGGGGAAAGCAAGGAGCTCTGCTCACATCAATAGGTCAGGACCCAGGAAACCCTCTGTGGCCAGGGTTTCCAGCAAGCTCTTCTAATTTGGGTCGAGGGGTCTGGAAGTGGGGAAGGAGTTAAGGGCAATCTCTTCCATAAACAGCTTGAAGACTTAGGAATCAGCCCAATGTTCTGAATTTAAAAAAAGTTAAGAACTAGTCCAAATATAGGGCCCAAAGCACTGTGATTCTGTATTTTAGCCCGTATTCATTTTTGCTGGGTGCAATCAAGCATGGTACCCTCCCAAACTGTGGCAAATCACAGGAGAATCAGCTGTTAGCTTGGGACTGTGTTAGCAGATATATTTGCAGGAAGGAGGGCAGGGGGCTTCCAGAAGGAGTTGGTGGAGGTCAGTCTGTTCTCTTGTAGAGCCTAACCTTTTGGTCAGCCTTTTCAGCACTGTGTCCAAAACTCCCATGAAATTCCTCTTCTCCTTTGCTGTTTGATCTGCTGAGCTCCTGCTCTGCATAAATTGAATTGTCATATTCTCTATTCCTTAGCTTCAGGGTCTTTCTAGAGAGAGTTAAAAAGCTGCCCTGGGGTAACACCTTTTGGGGGAGGGACATATATAAGAGGTTGCTTATCTAACAAAAGCAATGAATCTAACCTGCTTCTATGTACCCTTAATGAATCCCCAATAATACAAAAAAAGTTAACACCATAAAAAACCTGGGGGAAAAAAAGCCATCCCTGGTGGGTCACCTGCAGATCTTTACTATTGCATCTCAACGGAGCCTTCAGTAGCCCCCAGTAGGGCTTCCCTTCACCATCGGATGAGGGGCTCACCCTCCACAGTCTCCAAGCCCTTGATACCATTTTCTTCCACATGTTCTCAGCTGCAGATCTCAGCTCTTGCTTTAGAAAGATGTAATCACCTCAAGTAGAGAAGAGGGAAAAACAGAAAGAATGCAAGCAGGAAAGAGTCAAGACAGAATGTAATAGCAAGGGAAGGCAACAGGCTGAGACGGGGAGGCTCTGGCAACATGGAGGTGGAGCAGAGTGATCTTCTTCTCTCCTGGCCTGGAAGAAGGCAGAAATGCTATGGGCTCTCCAAGCTCAGAAGCTGCCTGACCCAGAGCCAGGGCCTCCCCAGCCCCTGCTAGCTCTAGCCCCTCCACTCCAGCCCACAGCCTTGGCTGGGGCTGAGGACACCTGCAGCAGAAGCAGCATCTGCACATAGAAAACAACTGCTGCCTTGTTAGTTTTTGTTTACAGGAACAGCAAAGGATGTAGGGAAGACTTGGAGGAGCTCTTGGGATCATGGAGTCAAGAAATCAAGATCTAGTTTCAGACTTAAGAAGCTAAAAGTAATAGTGGAACTCTCCTGTCAAACAGGAGGGACGGGTGCAAGAGTCTGAGGGGGCCCCAGAGAGAGCCATTCGCAGGTCTGTGCCTGCAACTGTGCCTTATGGAGGGAATCTGGGGACAGGGGATGGAAAGTCTAACCCCCCAGGCATCACTCAAGGAAAGTGTTATTTCACAGTGCTCTGAGGTGGAGAATCCTGGGGTTGAATACAGATGCCTTTTGAATTTGTTTACATTTTCGATCAGAACTGACTTTTGCTTCTGGTCACGCCACATCACATCCCCCACCCCCATTATGCTCTCTTTTCTGGCTCTTTTCCTTGATCAGGTCAGCCAGAAAAACAAAAACCATGCTAAATATTTCAAACATAGGGGAACCACTAGATGGAATAGTTACAAAAGCACTGGAAGGGCTGAGAGGACGACAATGAGGAAAATGAGCTACTGGGACCCGAGAAGTTTCCAGAGCCCAGCAGCAGTGTGGTGGCTGACTCTGCAGGAGGCTGCAGCTGCTATTCACAGAAATCACTGCTGCATTGCAGAAAGCAACAAGAGGCCAATGGAAGCCACAGCTGCTCCTGCAGCATCCAGGGCCATCTCTGGGTCCTGCAGGTGTTGGCCACTTCTGACCACCACCCACAGAAGCTACTGCTGGGACAAAACACAGCACAAGAGCAACGCTGCTAGGGCCAAACAGTGAATGATTAACACATTGCCTCACTCCTTCAGTCCTGCCCTTTCTTTTCTGTCTTTCTTTTTTAATAGCATCAGTTATGTTAAGAAGTCCTGTCCTTTCTTTTTTTTTTTATTGTAGATAAAACTATGCACCATAGATGTGTCCTAACCCATCACCCTCCCTCCACCTAAACCTCCCCCCTCCCTTCGCCTTCCTTGGTCCTTTCCTCATAGTCTTGTGGTATAATTGGGTTATAGCCTTCATGTGAAAGCTATAGTTTAGCTTCATAGTAGGGCTGAGTACATTGGATACTTCTTCTTCCATTCCTGGGATACTTGCTCTCTTTTGATTGATTTCTTTTCCTCCATTTTTCTTTTTATTTTCCCTTCTCTTCCCCACCCGTTTCTCTTTTTCCTTTTTTTCATGTTGCAGGAGTCCCGAAGGGAATCTCATATCTTCTTTCACCAGTCATCTCATTTGTGATCACCAAATTGAAACGATAGATCTTTCCAAGAATCTCTCAGAATTGATAGGTCAGTAAACCGAGTCTGTGGGATGCAGGTGCTCCAACTCGAAGGAGGGGTTGAAGGGACTTTCACGCAAGGCACATGCGGTTTATCTACCAAGTGGCAACCTCCCTCACTCTCAGTGTCCCTGCACCACTTGGAGGGCAACCTGATCTGTCTTCAATCTACTCCAACCACAGAGCAAATGTTTTAAATAAAATCTCTGCGTGAGTGAGTCACTACTCTCTTCTGGCTTTTATCTGTCATACTTAGGAGAGATAGTTTACTTGGCCTGAGTAACAAAATTAATATAAGAGAAACATTTTTGTTATGTGGTATCCTTAAAAAAAATTACAAAAATAAGAGAGAAGAGACATATGGACCTGGGCAGTGAAATTTGGATGAGAAAGTTCCACTTGACATGAGGAAAGTAATGAAAAAAATATAGTAGGTTTTTTTTTTGTTTGTTTTTGGCAGAGAAGAGTAGAAAATCAGCAGGAAGAAACAGAAAAAGACACTTTCACTGAACAGCTGCAGGGATTCTAATAGTGCAACTTATGTAAGGACCCGGTCTCTAAGAAACTTCCATTTGTGTTATCATTTTAACTGAGACATATGGTATTTGAAAAGCTTTACATCTACGGCATGATTGTTTATTTACTGGTGTCTGCACTACAATGGGGGAGAAGGGGGTATTTTTTGTATGTCCCTCCCCAGGAAGGCTGCTTTTTGGAGATACACGCAGGCAGGTCATGGCTGCCTTCCTTTAGCTTGGATGGGATGGAGGCGTGTAGAAGTTTTTGTGCTATTTTTTCTGATCCCAAATGCCAACTTTTCTTTTTTCTTTTTTTTTTGAGACAGAGTCTCACTTTGTCACCCTTGGTCGAGTGCTATGGCATCATAGCTCACAGCAACCTCAAACTCTTGGGCTTAAGCAATCCTCTTGACTCAGCCTCCTGAGTAGCTGGGACTACAAGTGCCCAACACAATGCCCGGCTACTTTTTAGAGTCAGCATATCACTCTTGCTTTGGCTGGTCTCAAACTCCTGAGTTCAAGCAATCCACCCATGTTGGCCTCCCAGAGTGTTAGGATTACAGGTGTGAACCATTGTGCCTGACCTAAATGCCAACTTTTGTAGCATTAGTTCAGTTTACATGGGTTCTGAAGCTCAAATCTAACATTTCTATATTTAGTGACAGGGGCATGGCCTGAAGTTGCGCAAAGCATTCTAGGTGCTTTGAACATGCTGTAGTGAAGAGAATAGGGCTTGCACAGTAATTTAAATTTTCCACAAATCAATTCTGATTACAAAACAAAAAAAATTGTCTTTTGGCCTAAATTTTGCTTTTATCCAAAGTAGACACAATCTATAAAAACAAAGATGCTTTTGTCTAGTGTGGCAAATCTTGTAAGGAAATAACCCCATGGTGATGGAAACAAAATCAAAGAGATACATGAATCTTAGTATTTGGAGAGGACAAGCTACAGTGTGTCCCATCTCTGTAGCCCTGGTTGAGTCTACTGCCTTTTTTTCTGCCAGATACAAGCAGTGTGATTTTTGGCAAGTTATATTTTCTTGGAGACTCATTTTCCCCATCTCAAAGTGGGACTAGTCATGCCTCCTTTCCTTATGATAGGATAATTGGGATCCTATATGCAAAGTTCTAGCATATTTCTGTCATATTATCAATTAATGATGAAGTTCTATCAAAATTGTAGGCTTTTTCTGTAGGCGATTGTTGATTTATAGAGGGAAGTTTCCAATTAATGATTCAATACATGCTGTTTTATTTATTATAAAATACTTGCTGAGAACCTCTTTCCGGAATCTTTTGTCTTTTCTTCCACCTGGTAAGATATTTACAAGAATAGCCTCCTTCTTCATCTCAGGGTGGAGTGTTTGATGCTCTATACTTTGTTTGTGAAGCAGATGCAAGTCTCACTCAGCAAAATTGTAGGAAAAAATTAAGAGGTTTTGACAAAAATTTAATTAAATTTGATTCTCAGTTTCTACTCCACTGGCGGAGGGAATTGAATCTTAATTGAAATTGAGGTTCCTCAGGAGCTGAAAGAAATCTGTTGATGTCTGAGGCAGTGCAGAATATTCAAGGGGTAACCAAGGCCTTTGCAGAGGGTTTGTGGTATCTGTCAGCTTGGGCACTGCATCGCCCAAAACACCATGTTGCTGGTGTTTTGAGTCCAGCCTTCCTTCCTAGGCTGAACCACCCCTGTTGAGTTCTGATCATTTTCAAGGAAGCTTAAAGGAAACAGATTTAGGGTCCCTGCTATTCATAGGACTACAGGTCTGTATAACATACCTGAGTTTTGAGAACCACTTTCCTACCTTTCCCTGTACTCCTAACAGCTCAATTGTCCTTTCTTTTATCATGCAGTGGGAAGAATACTAACCATAATTTACTAAAAACATTAGAATTTTGAAGACAACAGCTAAAAAGTGAAGTCACCTCCAGACAACTTTAGATTTTTCCCTGTAGCACAAACTCCAGAAGGTAGGAGAGCATGAAAGTCTGTGTGTTTTATTGTAGGGAGAAATACAGAGTTAGCAAAGCACACGTTTTTATTACAGTAAATTAACTTACCATGTGCCAATTTGATGATGATCAAAACAGGCATTTTGGGACAGACCCAGAAGGGGCTGGGGATCAGCTGTCTGCCGAACTTAGTCCACATGAGGCAACCACTCTCCTGCTGTGGGTGCCATCAGAGCTGGGGATTCTGCACCCTGTCCTGCCAGACACAGCCCAAACTGAGGGTCAACACCACTACTGGCTGAGCATAGGTTCTTTCTTGGCTCAACTCCCCACCTTTGGCTTTATAGAGTCCGATTCCATCATTTTTCTTCCTCTACTTAGGAACCTCTGTCAAGGATTGCTACCAATCGGCCATCTTCCGAGGTGCTTTCTTTTGCCAACTTCTAAGGAAGTACAGTAACAGATCAAGATCCTCAGGGCCCAGAAGAAGACTCCACACATGATATGAACTTCATGAGTATTTGTCAAAGAAACTCTTTCATCTAGTTTTCCTTGCTATAGAGGGGATGCATCTTACCCAGAACTGTGTATTTCGAAGTAGGAAGCTCATGTGCTGTGCCCACAGCTGATCAGGCGCTCCCTGGAGGGCGAGACTGGAGCAGAGCCGCTGGGCGCCAGAGCTGAGGCTAGCACCATGTGCACTGCTGAAATTCACCCTTGGATTGACCCACTTCTGTCTCTATAACTTCTGAAATTCCTGAGATCTACAGGAGGAAAAATCACTCAACTCCTTTGAAGGGATATCCTGGGCCAGTTCCAAGTGTAGGAGGACTGTCGGGGGTAAGAGTTGTGCTGTGACTGTGATCAGTGCCTGCCTGGACCTCCGTAAGAGTTGGGCTGCCCGGACCTTGGTAAGAGCTGCATCGTGACCACAATCAGGGCCCACAGGGACCTCTGTGATAGCTGCACCACAACTGTGGTCGGCACCCACCTGGACCTTGGTAAGAGCTGCCACGCAACCCCCAACCTGCGACCCCAACCACTGGGCCTTCACAAGCCCTGACCAAGAACTGCGGGAGCCTCGGGAACCCCATGTCCTCCCTCCTGTACCTTCCTTGCCTCCACACTGGATCACTCATCTGGCCAGTGACTCTGATAGCCACATGCCCTTCTGAGCCCTCCCTCCCTCTGTGCAGAGACCTACTCCTGGAGCCTTGAGGTCTCTGTACCAAAGTCACTGGGTGCCAGGCACTCCCAGAACCATGTGCACCACCCCCCACCCTGTTGCTAGATCTGGGTGTGTCACACTCTGGAGCTGCTTCCACAACCAGAACTCCCTGGCTGGGGTAGCACCAGAGATACTACACAGGGTCACTCCCTACAAAGATCCAGCAACAATAGAGTGATCCCACTGGGGTCTAATCTTGGAGAGATACCTCCCCAACTCTGAGGACAGCCAGAGGCAATGGTGAAAAGCAATCATGAGGCGAAATCAACAGAAAATCTCTGGCAATATGAAGAATCAGAGTAGATCACCTCTCCCAAGGATCAATAGGGCAGACACAGCACAAGATCCCATGCACAAACAAATAGCTGACATGTCAGAAATCAAATTCAGAATCTGGATAGCAAATAAGATCAAATTAGAATTCCAAGCAAAAGATATCTCAAGAAGTCAACGAATTCAAAAAGCAAATAACCAAAGACTTTGACACATTGAGACAAGAAGTTGCAGCCCTCAAAGATCTGAGAAACACAGTAGAATCCCTCAATAACAGAATGGAGCAAGCAGAAGAAAAGATTTCTGATATTGAAGACAAAGCTTTTGAATGCTCCCAAACTCGCAAAAAGGAAGAGAAATGGAGGGCAAAAATAGATCACTCTCTCAGAGAGCTCTGGAATAATTTGAAGAAAACCAACATTCGTCTTATAGGGATACCTGAAAGCGACAAATTGGCTTCACAAGGCACAGAGTCTCTTCTGCATGAGATTATGAAGGAGAACTTTCCAAACATGCCAAGAGATTCTGAAATTTAGATGGCAGACAGTTTCAAAACTCCAGCACGACTCAACCCAAATAAGACATCCCCCAGATACATCATAATCAACTTCACTACAGTTAATATGAAGGAAAAAATTCTGAAAGCAGCCAGACGAAAGGGCTGGCTACACCTGTAAGGGCAAGAATATTAGAATAACTGAAGATCTCTTTGCTGAAACCTTTCAAGCTAGAAGAGAATTGTTATTGACCTTTAATCCCCTAAAAAAACCCAATTTTCAACCCAGGATCCTATACCCAGCTAAACTGACTTTCATTTATGATGGAGATATTAAATACTTCAATGACATTCACATGCTGATGAAATTTGCCATAACTAAACCAGCTCTCCAGGATATTTTCAGACCTATCCTCCATAAAGACCAGCATAATCCTCCACCACAAAAGTAAACCCACCCAGAAAATTTTGATCAAATTTCAACTGCTACAGTCACAAAAGGATTAAAAATGTCCACTGGACTATCGAAAGGATTATCAATATTCTCAATTAATGTAAATGGCTTAAATTGTCTTCTAAAGAGGCACAGGTTGACTGATTGGATACAAAAACTCAAGTCAGATTATCTGCTGCATACAAGAATCTCATCTTATATTAAAAGACAAATGTAGACTCAAGGTGAAGGGATGGTCATCTATAATCCAGGCAAATAGAAAGAAAAAAAGCAGGCATTGCAATCATATTCACAGACACCAATAGGCTTTAAACCAACCAAAATAAGGAAGGATAAGGATGGACACTTTATATTTGTTAAAGGTAATACTCAATATGATGAGATTTCAGTTATTAATATTTATGCACCCAACCAGAAACCACCTCAATTTATAAGAGAAACTCTAACAGACATGAGCAACTCGATTTCCTCTGCTTCCATAGTAGTTGGAGATTTTAACACCCCTTTAGCAGTGCTGGATAGATCCTCCAAAAAGAAGCTAAGCAAAGA